>OZ020543.1:17204757-17497257 GCA_963971435.1 Lasius platythorax | reverse complement strand
ACAAAGGTATCAAGCATTTAAGCAATCATGCATTTTAATCAAATTATGATTTTAATTTATAGCTTTAAAGCTATAAATTAAAATCATAATTTGATTAAAATGCATGATTGCTTAAATGCTTGATAGGGGTGATAAGTGGTGTCGACTGGTAAGTCACGGACTGACAGTCTTGACAATTGACGGGTCCCGGGTTCGAATCCGGTCGGACCCCCAATCCCTTACATGCCTCTATTTAAGAAGTTGGAGGATAGAGAAGGAGGGAGCGGAATGGTGAGAAGGGCGAGAGAGGAATGAAGATGGAGGACCGAAATAGGGTGGAAAAATTGTGAAAAACCCCATTGGGGACAATTTTATAAAGAAAAAAAAAAAAAATGCTTGATACCTTTGTTCCAAGAATAAGAAAAAAGTATAAAAGTAAATATATTGCAGATATTTTCTACATTATATTCAATTAAGACATTAAGAAAAATTGATCTAAGAAAATTTATTTCATTGCACATGCGGATATACGTAAAAATACTTTAGTAATAATTTATGGCCTAGTTTACACCGAGCACTTGATACGCGTATCAAGTAGTGTATTTGAGCTGATCAACCAATAACTGAACCAATGTACTAGTTATTTACTATTTGATACGCGTATTAAGTGCTCGGTGTAAACTAGGCCAATAAAACATATTAATAAGTTCATGAAGTTTCGATATATATTTTTGATCCACAATTATATGGATGTAGCATGGACACGAACCAAAAAAATTGTGGATGTAGCACGGATATGAACCAAAACTGGCTTTTTTATCGACATCGAAAGTGGATGTGGCCACTTAGTTCCAAGCGGCCGTAAAATGGATGTATGTGACGCTAGTGAGCGGCCTAGAAAAAGTGTTGGACGAAAAACGGCAGCGTGGCCGCTCTCATTCTTCTCTCTGGTGAAGCGTAGTAATAGCGTCTGCTAGCACTTGCGCTACTGCGCATGCGTAAGATTGTTCCGAGTAAACAAGCGATACGTCAACATGGCAGTTCCCTCGGTTTCGTTGAATACGCGAAATAAAAAGCACTTTTTGGGTGTACCGGCACCTCTGGGATATGTTGCCGGTGTTGGCAGAGGGTAAGTCTTCTAACGTATAATGTATAATTATAAATATTCGTACAACTATTGAGCGTAACTATAGCAATCAAGATGCGAACGCGCAGTTAACCTCTCTTTTTCTCTTCGCAGAGCTACAGGATTTACAACACGGTCGGATATCGGTCCCGCTCGAGATGCTAATGACGTTTCGTAAGTAGAAAAATATATTTCCGATTAGAAGACAACTCAACAAACGTGACATTCTCTCACAAATTATCGTACATGATCATTTATTCTGAATGCAGAGACGATAGACACGCTCCACCCACGAAACGTGCAAAGAAGAAGGAGGAAGAGGAAGAAGATGAGGAAGACTTGAATGATTCAAATTACGATGAATTTTCAGGATACGGAGGTTCTCTATTTAGTAAGGTGAGTAAAAGTATTTTCTTTTTTTTTAATGAGATACGTTGGAGATAATAATGTTCCAATAATATCAGGATCCTTACGATAAAGATGACGAAGAAGCAGATGCAATTTATGAAGCCATCGATAAACGTATGGATGAGAAACGTAAGGAATACAGAGAAAAACGCCTTAGGGAAGAGCTGGAACGTTATCGTCAAGAACGTCCCAAGATTCAGCAGCAGTTCTCAGACTTGAAGAGAGAATTGGTCAATGTGTCCGAAGACGAATGGAGAAACGTTCCTGAAGTGGGTGATGCTAGAAATCGCAAACAGCGTAATCCAAGAGCGGAAAAATTCACCCCATTGCCAGATTCTGTCCTAGCAAGGAATTTAGGTGGCGAAACGTCCACCAGTATTGATCCAACCAGCGGTCTGGCCTCCATGATGCCAGGTGTGGCGACACCAGGTATGCTGACTCCCACAGGGGATCTCGATCTCAGGAAGATTGGACAGGCCAGAAATACATTGATGAACGTCAAGCTGAATCAAGTTTCCGATTCTGTGGAAGGCCAAACTGTGGTCGATCCAAAAGGATACCTTACAGACCTGCAGAGCATGATACCTACTTATGGCGGTGACATAAAGTAAGCGTATATCGTTATTACATGTTTAATTTTAAGACTATATAAATGCATACTCTTATCGCAATTTCTTCTTATTTTGATAGTGACATAAAAAAGGCCAGATTATTGTTGAAATCCGTCAGAGAGACCAATCCTAATCATCCTCCTGCGTGGATCGCGTCCGCGCGTTTAGAAGAGGTGACAGGGAAGGTTCAAGCGGCGAGAAATTTGATAATGAAAGGCTGCGAGGTGAATCCCACCTCTGAGGATCTGTGGTTGGAGGCTGCGAGACTGCAACCACCGGACACTGCGAAGGCGGTGATAGCGCAATCGGTGCGACACATTCCGACGTCCGTCAGAATCTGGATAAAGGCCGCGGATTTGGAGATGGAGGTGAAAGCGAAAAGGAGAGTGTATCGAAAGGCTCTGGAACATATCCCGAATTCGGTGCGATTGTGGAAAGCGGCCGTCGAATTGGAGGAGCCCGAGGACGCGCGTATCTTGCTCAGTCGTGCGGTCGAATGCTGTCCGACTAGTGTCGATTTATGGCTCGCTCTCGCCAGATTGGAGACCTACGACAATGCGAGAAAAGTCTTGAACAAGGCCAGAGAGAATATCCCGACAGATAGACAGATTTGGACCACCGCCGCGAAATTGGAAGAGGCGAACGGCAATAAGCACATGGTAGAGAAGATCATCGATCGCGCTATATCCTCGTTGAGCGCGAACGGGGTAGAGATCAACCGGGAACACTGGTTTAAGGAAGCTATGGAAGCTGAGAAGGCGGGAGCGGTGCATTGTTGTCAGGTTATCGTCAAGGCTATTATCGGTTTTGGAGTAGAAGAAGAGGATAGGAAGCATACTTGGATGGAAGATGCGGAAACTGTAAGGCTCTGTTTATTGTTTGTCTATATAATGAAAATGATACGCGTGAAAATTAATGTCTATATATCGATATATATATATATATATAGAGTTATAGAGTATGAA
Organism: Lasius platythorax; assembly: GCA_963971435.1. Classification (NCBI taxonomy): domain Eukaryota; kingdom Metazoa; phylum Arthropoda; class Insecta; order Hymenoptera; family Formicidae; genus Lasius; species Lasius platythorax. The sequence continues at coordinate 17,494,168 of OZ020543.1, read as the reverse complement.
TTCTCCATCATATAGTTTATGACTATATAATTCGTTATGTTTCTAATATATGACTACATAATATATATAATTTTGTTGTAGTGCGCCCAACAAGGGGCATTGGAATGCGCGAGAGCTGTCTACGCATACGCATTAACGACATTTCCTAGTAAGAAATCAATTTGGCTGCGGGCGGCTTATTTCGAAAAGACATACGGTACGCGAGAATCTTTGGAAACTTTGTTACAACGAGCAGTTGCTCATTGTCCCAAGAGTGAAGTGCTCTGGCTGATGGGTGCTAAATCCAAGTGGCTGGCTGTGAGTAGATTTACGTATAAAATTTCAATTCGATATTACTCTTTATTAACTTTTTTTCCTCAATCTTTTCTTTTTCATTTCAGGGCGACGTGCCAGCAGCCAGAGGTATCTTATCCCTCGCGTTTCAAGCCAATCCAAATTCCGAGGAGATTTGGCTGGCGGCAGTGAAGCTCGAGTCCGAAAACTCGGAGTACGAGAGAGCGCGACGCTTGTTGGCGAAGGCTAGAGCATCCGCTCCGACGCCGAGAGTGATGATGAAGAGCGCCAAGCTGGAATGGGCTCTCAATAATTTGGATGCGGCGTTGCGTCTACTGAAGGAAGCTCTCGAAGCTTTCGACGACTTTCCCAAATTGTGGCTAATGAAAGGCCAAATCGAGGAACAGCAGGGTTATTTAGACAAGGCGATAGATACGTATAATCAAGGGGTGAGTGAATGTTCTTTTTTTTTTTTTTTTATTAATCGACTTAATCAAGATACACATACATATAAAAGAAAAGTGACATCTTTTTTTATAACACATTTTTTTATTGACAGATCAAGAAATGTCCAAATTCGATACCTCTGTGGCATCTGCTGGCGCAATTGGAGCACAGGAAGAACCAAGTGACCAAGGCACGTTCGGTTTTGGAGAAAGCCCGACTCAAGAATCCTAAAAATGCAGAATTATGGCTAGAGGCTATACGGAACGAATTAAAAAACGGCGGCGCGCGCGACATGGCAAATACGTTAATGGCTAAGGCGTTACAAGAATGCCCTACGTCGGGTCTCCTTTGGGCGGAGGCAATTTTCATGGAACCGCGACCTCAACGAAAAACTAAGAGTGTGGATGCTCTTAAAAAATGCGAACACGATCCGCACGTTCTTCTGGCAGTGTCAAAGTGAGTTGAGGTTTATTTGGAATATATAGAAGTTTATGTCAAAAGTTATATACACATAGAATATATGAAAAAAAAAAGATTTGTGAAAATTATACAGATTTCTCTGTTACAGATTATTTTGGTGTGAACATAAGATTTCAAAGTGCAGAGATTGGTTTAATCGAACGGTGAAGATAGACCCGGATTTAGGAGACGCGTGGGCGTATTTCTACAAGTTTGAATTACTAAATGGTACCGAAGAACAGCAAGAAGATGTTAAGAAGAGATGTATTGTCGCAGAGCCTCATCACGGTGAAAATTGGTGTAAGGTTTCGAAAAATATAGTAAACTGGTGTCTGAGTATAGATCAGATCCTAATATTGGTTGCAAAAGAGTTACCCATTCCTATATAAAAAAATTGACAACTCGAAATGCACTTACGAAGTATTCATTAATGTATATTAGTAATAAGTTTGTAAATAAAGCTGAAAGAATTGATTAATTTTAATATTTGTGTTGTTTTCATATTATAGCCATACACAAATATCTATATATATATTTGCAGTATTTTGTCAATATATGTAGAATTATTAATTTATTATATTATTTGATACATGAATATAAAAATTAGAAACATGAATTATATAGTCGTAAACTATATAAAAGATTGTCGGTCTTCAATATTATTTTATCAGTGGTTAAAGATAGGAGAAGAAAGGAGAGAGAGAGAGAAATGTAAAGGCCATATTACACTACGGATGACGGTTGCGATTGACACCAATCAGCCGGCCAAGCTGCTTTGCTCTGATTGGTCGATCCGCGACTGTCAACCATAACCCCAACCGCAAACCCGGTAATGTAATACGGCCTTAAGAACGTACGGAACGGCGCATCGCGCGATTGGTTCCGTCCAGTTCCGTCAGTTCTGCAGGCGCGGCGTGATCTCCCAGTTCGATCAGCAACCTGTATCCTGGGTGTCCGTGTTGGTGTCCGAGAGACTCGAGCAACAACCGTAGTCGAGGGTCCCAGGGTCCCCTTCTCAGTATCGGCATTCCCGCCGATCGCGCGCGCGCGTGTCCCGCGATGGCGTCCGCGAAGAGAAAGCAGGACGAGAGGAACCTGAAGACGCTCCGCGAATTCGTCTCGCAGCCGGGCAACAAGGAGTGCTTCGACTGCAACCAGCGCGGGCCGACTTACGTCAACATGACGATCGGCTCGTTCGTCTGCACTTCTTGCTCTGGTATGCTGTAAGTAACTCTCTGCCAGCTCGCTTCGAGGTCACCCCTTTTGGAGGATGTTTTTTTTTTTTTTCCTCCAGTCCGAGGAGAGTCCGAAGAGCCACTCTCTCTCCTCCTCGTCTACAGTCTGGAACACTCGGGGATCCGGGACACCGCGACGCGTAAAATGATTACACGCCATCCTTCTTCGCGTCCACCGAGCGCGTGTGACATTGAGCTGACAAATGTCAACGTCTCGAGGGAAAGAGGGAAGTGGCGTCGCAGAATAATCGTACCAGGGCTTTAATTCGATTTTCCCGTAATCCCCGCGAAAGGAAAAAGAAACGAAACGGGAACAGCCACACAATGGCTAAAAAGAAAGAAAAAAAACCTTGCGGGACCGCGTAGTGGGACACAGCGAGTGGGTCGGAATCGCGATTGTTAATCAACGGTATATCATCGGGCCAGTTCGTCTATAGCCAGTTTGTTCCGTGTTCTAAATCGTAATCCTGGCCGCTAGTGATGTAGAGGCTATAAATAGAAAGGGAGAGAGAGAAAATTTGCCGATCGCGTCAAACGTCAAACGCGATCGACAAAATATCACGTTAGGTGTTTAATCGATCGTTGATCCTTCAAGAGTCTCTGCATGGAACTATATGTAGTCTCTTCGTGTACGAAAATCGCGACGCGGAATCGCTGCGGGCGACACATACACGTGCACAGCTTTTTTACATCTCGTTACATCGTTGCGACACGAAGAATATATACATATATATATATATATATTATTCTCGGAGGATATATATATATATATATATATATATATATATATATATATATATATATTCTTTTCGGATAAGAGAGAGAGAGAAAGAGACCAGTGAGTCATCGCGCTAGAGATCGACGCGATCCGCCAGCCAGGAAGTTGCCGCTATCAGCAGCCGTTGACGTTTTCTCTTTGTGCGTAATTCTAAGTTTATCAATGGTCAAAATGTTACACACATACACGGCAATAATTATCCGCGCGCGGATAGCACAGCAGAAGACAAAATGCATTTTCTCTCTCTCTCTCTCTTTCTCTCTCTTGCTTTCTTTTTTCTCCTCCCATTTTCTTGTTTTTTTTTTCTCCACTTTTATTTAAAGGAAATTGTAAGATCTCTCACGCGTGATACGAATGCGGTGTTATCGACTCGCGCTCTTAATCAGCGCGTCGCACGATCAGCGGTCGCACACGCGCGCGCACGTGCAAATTTTTAAATCTCGTTACTGCATCAGCTATAAGTACGCGTCCTACGTCGTATTAGCGGCACGCGAGCCGCTGTTACTCGTCACGGAATATTTTAATGATTTGGAAAGTCGAGAGAATCGTAGGGAATAAAATCAGGGCCAGGAAGGGGAGGGATTGCGGGCTGGACAACGTTGGAATTAATTGTATGACGCAATTGTAATTGTAACTCTACGCGAGCATGCGTTCATCGATTTTTCGCAGATTTCTCTCTCTTTCTCTTTCTCTCGTTTCATACAATAAATTCAGGTGATTTAGATAATAAGAAAATTCTATTGTATATATATTACATCTCTCAGGCATGAAAAAAAATACTTGAGTTTCAAGTCTTTGAGACCTTTAAAGATCCTTCTATGATTATTATAATATAAAAATATCTTCTCGGGAAAAATATTGCCAAGAAAATTTAATTGAAAAATTATAGATAAAATTAGATGAATTCCTGCTGTGCAGTGATGATTACAAAGTTACGTTTGCATGTGTGTGTGTGTGTGTGTGTGTGTGTGTGCTCCATCTAAATCCATCTAAAATTCGTATTACGTCGAGGAACTCTCAATCTCTACAAGTCCTCATTTGTATTTTCAGACGAGGCTTGACTCCACCGCACAGAGTAAAATCCATTTCCATGGCAACGTTCAGTCAGGAGGAGATAGATTTCATAAAGGAGCACGGCAACGAGTACTGCCGAAGAGTATGGCTAGGCCTGATGAACATGAATCCACCCCAGAACTTGGACACGAAAGACGAGCAAAAGATGAAGGACCTGATGAGCGCCAAGTACGAGCTGAAGAGATATTACCTCGATCCGTCGATCGCGAATCAGAATACGGTCCAGCAAAAGTCTTCGAGCAACAGCAACAGCAGCAGCGGCAGCGGCATTCCTAGAGTCCCGAATTCGGGGACGAATTCTTCGCTGCCTGCGCCAGTCAGTCAGAGATCAATCGATAACGCGGAGCCGAGGAACAATTTGAACAATTCGAATAATTTCTCGACGGACTTCGTCGCCGATTTCAGCAAGGTTCCCTCCGATCCCTTCTGTCCCGCGACCACCAATCACTTCGGCGGCCAGCAACCGATCGCGTCGCAGCCGACGTTCTTCGCCAACTTCGACAATAATCCGATCTTCAATAATTCAAATAGTGAGTATAAAAAAAAAAAAGGCGTATTTTTTCCCTTCCTTGTAATCCGTCAATAAATCAAATAGAAATGATGGATTGATTGACAACTGGGCAACGCTCGTCTTATAATGAACAATTTTATCATTGAGGTGTGGAAACGTCCGCAATGTTTAATCAGGTCGGTTCCACGATGAACGGGGCGCACGCGCCACCCTCCGAGGATCGTTACGCGGCACTCAAAGACTTAGACTCGCTGATGAAGCAAACGCAATTGAAGGAGGAGACGGCGGGAATGCAATCTACATGGAATGCAAATAATACAAATGGTGAGTATATTACCTTCACGGCGAGATAAAGCGAGTCGATCGATTAGCGTTGTATGCTTTTATCATTATGCAATCGACGGCTTCGAAGAGGTACAAAAATTCTTTTAATTGCAGCGTCGAACGCTACGTGGAGTATAGGAGTAGGCAATCATCAGCATGTCATCTCAAACCCGTTCGCGGGTGGAGATTTATGGCGGCCGTCTGCGAACGTAATCAACAATAATAATACTCAATCCGTCGATAATTCTCTGTGTAATCCTGCGAATCCGTTTAAACCGACTCCGTTTTCTGTAAATAATGGTAAGTATTTTATTGTAACATGTATATTAAGATGACGCGTTTTTCTATGTTAAAATTTCATGACAAATATAACTGCTACAGAGGTTTTTTTATGTAGCGAGTTTATTAACGTGTAAATTATTTAATATTTCGTAAAATTTTGCATACATTTTTTTTTGCGTTTAACTTGTAAAATATGTACACACTTTGATGACTTTCAGCTTGAAAGAAAAAAAAAGCTCGGAAATCGAAGGGAGTTAGAGACGAGAAGTGCCGTGTCTTACAAAGTTATATCCCTGTCATTGCAAAGTAATTTTAGTTCGCCAAAGTATTAGTGTTTTTGATCGAATAAACTTAAAATAAATTTTCAGATTCACAGTGGATAGGCATTAGTACATCTAATAACGGAGATGTACTCCAATTGAGTCAACTTATGACGCCGTTAGCAAACAAAGTATGGCAACCGACAGTTCCCGCGTATCACGCAAATCCATTCATGGTAAATTAAGTTTTTTTTTTTTTTAGCAAAAAGTCGAGATATTTTTACTCGATACATTCGGATTAATTATTGTTTTCAGGTGGGTACGGGAGTAAGCAACATGACGAGGAATTCAAACAATCCATTCTTATGATTATGTACGCATAAGCTTTTAACGGAGTTACGAACAAACTAAACGCAAAACTAAAATACATTTTAGATTAGGCAAATTGTTTTATTTATATATATATACACATATATATATATATATATATATATATATATATATGTGTGTATATATATATATACATATACACATATATATATATATATATATATATATATATATGTGTGTGATCTTATTGGCAATTAGTGCCATTAACTTCTATCCCCAGGAGCACCAATCTCATCTCTATATAAATAAAGTAATACTTTTTATTTATGAATATAATTACACGTTAATAAAGAGATTAATATTTGTTACTAAATGCGTAAATATTACTCATTATAGCGGTATTTCTTTTACTCCAATTTCCTGATGAGAAATTTTTAAATAAATTACAAATTTTTTTCTTTTTGGGCATTATTCTTAAAAATAGGAATATAAATATGTATATATATCTGGAAAAAAATACGGTGTAAAAAAAAAAAAAGAGAGATCATAGCCTAATATATCGTAGTCTTGAAATGTATTATATCTGGATCTATTATATCAAAAGTGAATAATGAAAAGTAAAATCGAGGATATACATTCTCTCTCTTCTTATGCACACTTAAATACAGTTTATTTACTTAAAAACTTCTAATAAATACAAAATCACAAATGAACACTTAGTCTTTGTTATAATTCAATACCGATAGTTCTAGAGTAGAGATCCACTTAATCGTTCATAATTGCATGATAATTAATTATTACTTGATCATTACACTTGCGCAGTCTATATTATATGCAGTTGTAATATATTATTAATTGTAATAACATGGTCGGTTCGCGTATTACAATTACATATGAATATAAAGATATAAGCCTTGTTGTGTTGTCAATTAGTTTCACATAGTTGCCATATTTATGTTTCCTTGTTCGTTTGCTGAGTAGTTTGGAAGCTCCGAGGAGAGAATGTGTGTGTAAAAGATTCACTTAGAGTAATAAATTATATTTATATGTATATATGTCACTGTATAAATGGAAAAAACAATCGAGAAACACTAATATACGAGTGTAGACCAATTATATTAATTGTTATGTATAAACGTACGAGATGTGTATGATGATATTGATATTACTAGGCAGGCGTCGCGTATCTTAGCGATACATCTGAAAGCGCATGGACTGTCTTCTTCTTCTTTATCATCATCATGGCACGAATTCATCTAGCAACCGTTGCTACTGGCATTGCCTTTTGGTAATGGGCGCACCAAGTACAACTTCTCGCCTTGCTTATTGGTGTAGATTGGCGCTCTCTGGTAATGATCTACAAGCTGATCTAACGTGTGAAACTTCCTTTGACCGATGCAATATAGCGCTCCTTCCACATGTACCCTAAAGTGCTTATTACGTCCCGGTGCTTTCAAGGATACCGAATAATCGCCCATCTAAAAATTGACAATAATTAGCAACGATGAGCAACGTTTATAACGGCAAATCATCTCATATGTTTGTATTATATTTTTGTATTATATGCATCCTTTATGGGTATAATAAATTGGAGCAATTAAATGTTCAAATTTTAGCAAATCTCTTGAAACATTGAATATTTCTTTAAGCAAATATAAAACTTTAATACTGTTAATTTTTTGTATACGAAGAAATGAAAATAGGATAAATAGAAATAGACAACACGCAGGCATGCACAGATTAATTAATATTAAAAATTTTCCAAAGTTGATCAAACGCAAAATGTTCTGATTTAATCGCGACACAGCAGCCGCATTCACTGTATCAACTCACGTTGGTTTCGCTATCCCTGATTAGGAAATCTCCATCGTGGCCGTGTTGATTGAGCAGCGTGTCGCATTGCGAACGCGTAATACTACCGTAGTACCAGGGTTTACCGACGAGATGCGGCCGATCGCCCGGATCCGGCCTCCGTTCGAGGGAATCCCCCTGACTGATCTCACTGCTCGTCATCCCGCGCTCGCGATACGGTTGCGTCAGGTATTCGCTGAGCTCTTGTAGATAATTGCGCGGCACCAGTCCGACCTGTCCCTGGCTGTTTCTCGCCTTGTACCATTCCGGATCCGCCGGCGGACGATCGAGGATCTCGAGGCGGTCGCCCTTCTCGAACGACAGCTCCTGATCGTTGTTGGACGAGAACGAGTAAAGGGCGACCACGATATCGAGCACATTCTCGGCCATCGCGTACGTGTGCAGCGTGTCGTCGGCATCGCCCTCCTCCTGGGTGTAGTTCGACGGGAACCAGCCGGCCTGGGTGCCGCTTTGGCCTCGCCACCAACCGTCATTGCTCTTCTCGAGTATCAGGATTCTGGTGCCCTTCACGAGGGACAGCTCGTCCGCCTGCTGCGCCTGATAATTATACTTGACGACCGCGGTGCCGATCGCCTCGCTCGGATCAGCTGGCAGACGTCGCGCCATGATGGGCGACTCAACCGCGCGGGACGGCGAATTACTGGATGGCAGAGTCTTGGAGCCGGAGCCCTTCTTAACCTTCTTCTTAATACTGTCGAACAACGAGGGCTTCTCCTTCTTAACATAGTTGCTCGGCACATAGCCCGCCTGTCCCCTCGCACTTTGCACTCGCCACCAATGTTTCGAATCGTCCAGCAATAGATAGCGATCATTCTTACGTAAATCTAGTTCCTGGGCGCCCTGTGCCCCGTAATCATACTTGGCGACAACGTAACATACGTCGTCTTGACTCGTCTTGCCTGAAATGTATCACGACCATTAGCACATATCAGTAGGAAAGATGCATGAGAGAGAAATCATTATGTTAAACTAATTTCTTCTCTTCCTCAATTTATCGAGCACATTCAACAATATATAAATAAATTATTAGCACTGTAAATTTGTAAATTTTCCCCCTTAATTTGTAAATATTAAGAATAATTTATATGTACTGTATAACTTTGTAAAATTATAACAAAAGATCATCAGGTTAATATACTCTTTTTTGATAACAGGATCGTAAAACCAAATTTACTATTCTTAATCATGACTCTACATACACACGCACACACATACAAGTACTATATCTGTTTGTAGAAACAGTAACTTTAGAAATTTACGCAACAAATATTACAATCGATACAAAACCAATTATTCACACAGCAACCAATCTTGTAGATTAAGAAGTATCAAAGATCACATGGAAATAAAAATCTCAATATGTTTTTTTCGAGAAATTTGCAAAATATACATGGAATTGAAATTATAAATTTGCAAAATATACATAAAACTCAAATTATCATCGAGGTAACAGACCTATATAGACCTGATGAACTTCATCGATATGTCAAATTGAAAGAAATTTACATACAAAGCAAAGCGTACGAAAAAAATAAAACGTACCATGCTTCATGGCTGCCATGTGCGAAAAAATAAATACATATATATATATACACGACGATATATATATTATATATATGTATTTAAATTTGTATGTACAGCTGAGAGTGTGGCGTGAGTAGCTGCTACTCACGTACTACTTCAACAAATCTTAAGTCTGCTTGTACAGAGTCGACGGCGTGAGTGCAGCAGGCATTCATTATTTTACTTTTGCTTTTTTTTTGTTCAGTGCTGATGCACCTGCTGATTTCTTTGGTCAGAATCCATCGTTCTCAAGGGTAGCGCAAGCAAGTGCATTACCAACACTTTGAAAAAATAAAATAACGATCATTAGCATGAGATTATCAGATAGACAAGTTTGATAAAACTTTATGTTTCTATGTTGTAATATTATACTTAAAATACCTAATATACACATTAATAGAGCGAGTCAATCTAACTTTTTTTATCTGGAATATAACGTTTATAACTTTTATAAAGATCAATAATAATAATTTTATGATTGCACTTATATTAATAACAATGTTCAAAGTCAAGCAATGAACATTAAGCAGATTATGATAAGAACGATAAAAATTGCGGATTTTTTGTTACATCAAGTGACTCACCCTATATATGTGCCTGTTTACTTTTCAAAAATCTTCATCTCTCTAAATGTGCAATATATTTCACGGTTGAAATCAATAGCATAACATCTGTTCATGATAAATATACATTCTAATATCAAAATTGATTAAAATCTTATATACGCAGCTCAAATTAATAATTGAAAATCAACTTGAAAACTATTATAAGCGATGCATAAATCAATAGCTATATCTTAATGGTTATTATCTTATTTATAAATTAAATATAATGATATATCTTTATATATATATAAAAAATACGTGATCCGTATCCTAATACTATATTATAATATATATACACATGCAATATAACAAATATACAACTACATATATATATATACACATACAACTCGGGCTAATCAATATAATCGATACCAGTGTGAAAAATATAATATGTAACTAATATATTCGTCAATATATTCAACGGGACTTTTGTAGGAGCTTTATCAATCTAATAATCCAATCCTGTTACGAGCAGTCTAATAAGATTTAGAATGCAAATGAATTTTTGGTTAAATGAAAATGCACTTGTACACAATAGTGTGAACGTTTCCCAGTCACTCCTCTCTTTTCTATCTCGTATGTTGAAAAAATTTCCTTAGCGTTCTCCGAAAGGAGGGAGCTCCACGAGAAGATATATGCGATCTAAACAATCGATTGAGAGAGGAGAAAGCGATTTCGCTACGTCGAAGGAATGGCAAAACTGCTCCAAACTGTATAAAAGCCGGTTGCATCGAAGCGGATGACGCTAAACTCCGGCGGTTAAACTCCGAGTTTTCCTCCTTCCTGCCGTATCGCAAAGGGACGCATAATCTAAGGAAAAGCCAGGGAATAGACAGGGTTGATTAAAAATACGAAATTATCGGTGTGCGAATACGTGAGGCTCGCCGGATACGTGCTGTCGCATATGCGCAATCAAACTCATCATCTCCGTTTACATCAGGGCTGTAAAAGCGCCGGGCGATTACTCTCGGAAAAAAAAAAAAAGGGACAGCGATATTACGCTGAGCGAAATTAGTCATAGATATGGCACAAGTGACTCTAAACGAGGGAGCGAGCGAGCGATCGCTGCTCTAAAAGGTCTCGTCTGCTTCTCTCTCTCTCTCTCTCTCTCTCTCTCTTTCTCTCCCTCTCTCTTGAGAGAAAGAGAAACAGGCGAGTGACACAACCTACGCGCTACGGATCGTGCGAAGAAGCGGACAGATGTATATATATATTATATACATGTATAAGTGCCGGTCGCGGACTTACCGATTTTTAAACTTGACATATTCCTGCATAAAGCTTTTGGGATCTTACGTCGTTACAGGGCTTGTTTTCCCCCACCCCGAGTCGCAGCCATGAACGACTGGAGCGGTAGCTACGTACCGGGGGGGGCGACGTGTGTGCGTGTCTCTCTCTCTCTCTCTCTCTCTTTCTCTGAGTCACTATCTCACGTCCCTGCTTCTCTCTCGCTCTCTCTCTCTCTCTCTCTCTCTCTCTCTCTCTCTCTCTCTCTCTATTACTGACAGAGAAGCGGGGAATCAGGAAAGGAGCGCGCCACGTTCCATCCGCTCTCCGGTCGTCCTCGTCGTCGTTCTCGTCGGCGGAAAAAAAAATAAAAGAGACGCACCAGGATCCAGGATGCACCCGGGTGGCCGCGCTCGCGGTTTACTTCACCACCGCCCTTGCTTCACGCAACTCACGCGCGAGAGCGGACCCGAAACCCGAAAGGCGACGTTCACGGCGCTGATTCGCGGCCGCGCGACCCCTCCCGCACGAAGGACAGACCCACCCTTATAGGCCGAAGATGTATGTATGTACATACGTGTGCGGGTGCGCGTGGACTGAGGATACAAACATACCTATCGGTTGGCGTCACAAGTCCTCCGTCCGCCGCGCCATCTGGCGAGTCGAAGAGTCGCCTTTTCCGGCGTCTTTCACTTCCGGAAGTGCGCGCGCGCGCCGTTTTCCTTTTTTTCGATGGCACGTGTCCCATCTAGATACTCGGCGTACATCGTGACTGTTCGTTCCGCATCTGTTGTTCAGTTGTCAGCACTGTCGCGAAATGACAAATTTGAATTCGAGAGAGTGTAACGTATCGTTTGATGTTTTTCACCTGTTGCTCTCCTCCGGCTTCTCGCGCGTGCAGTTGTTAGTTCTCAGGATGATCGACGCGACTGACGTTTCGACGGAAGATGGAAAAGGTGAGGGATGTGACACGGATAATCTATAATCTCGTTCTTAGTTTTATTAATTGACAATAAATATAAGTGTATTCTCATGTGCGAACAAATCGCGGATATTCTCTGTAAACACTCGTTGAAATATCGAGGATTTACAATAAATATAAGTACGAATGTGACGAATAATTGATAAATTTACATTTATACACGTATAATTAATATGCATAATTATGCACGTGTATGTATGTAGAATTATGCGTTAGTTATTTGGAAATAGCAGAGCAGACAAGTACAACACTTTCGGAAAAACATTTCTGTGACATTGACATTACAAAGAGACAGTTTAATTATGTACAATATATTCTCATATGGTATAGTCCGGTCGAATACAAATGTTTATGATTGCACGAATGCATTTTTAGAAGAAGATGTGGGGAAATCTGCAGAAAAAATTGATGAACAACGCAGAAAAACACTGGCATACGAGTATCTCTGCTATCTGGAAGGAGCAAAGAAGTAATATATTAGTATAAAAGAAATATATTTTAGGTATCCTTTTTAGTATAAAAGGAATATTAAAATTCATGAAAATTTCCATTTGTAGATGGATGGAAGCTTGTTTGAGAGAATCCTTACCTCCGACAACCGAGCTGGAGGAGAATCTTCGTAATGGAGTATATCTGGCTAAACTCGGTCATTTTATGGCACCTAATGTTTTACCATTGAATAAAATCTATGATACTGAACAGCGCAGATACAAAGCTGTAGGGCTGCAATTTCGTCATACGGATAATATAAACCATTTTCTGAAATGCTTGGCATCTACGCAACTACCATTGGTGTGTGTTCATGTAATAATCATATAAGAAGAGACTGTATTATTAATATAATACAAATATCGATTCTGTTTACATCGATACATTTATCAATATATTTACCTTTTACAGACATTTCTGCCAGAAACAACAGACATATATGACAAAAAGAATATGCCACGAGTGATATATTGCCTCCATGCCCTTAGCACGCACTTATTTAAATTGGGAAAAGCACCGCCAATGCAAGATTTGTATGGAAAAGTAAATTTCTCTGGTATGTACTTTTTGTCCTCTGCAATATTATCTAGAAAATATAGGGATAGTAAAACAAAATAAATATTGAAATACCTTATTTGGACATGTGAAAGATATATATTTATATTCTTATGCAATTCTTATACCAATTATTGTATGCTTCTTCCAGATGAAGAGATAGATGCAGTTAGTAAAGAATTGCAAAAATATGGCATTCAACTGCCTCCTTTCCAAAAAATAGGTGGTTTATTGACAAACAGTATTGCTACAAACACAGCTGCTCTTCACGCTGCTGTGATTGCGATTAATCAAGCTCTGATAGATAATGTATGTTTGTTTTATTTTACTTACAAAGTAATTCCTTTGCAGAAAGTAATTTTGCATGGTATTAATTAATCTGTGCATTTTCAGGATAACGATAAAATTCTATATACACTTCAAAGTAAAGAGGCACAATTAAATAACATCAAACCTGCTTATATCAAGAAATACACCGAAGCATTATTGGATGCTAAAATTGCAAAAACAGAGGCGTCACTTAATAGAGTATGTGACTATACACTTGCATAATTTTTGCATGTTATGTTCACTTTAATATTTTCACTAATCTTTCATTAATCTTTCTATTAATATAATGTTATTCAGTCTCTCAATGACAGTTATGTAGCAGACATGTACGATGAGCTATTAACACAAGCAGAAATACAAGGACACATTAATTATGTGAATGGTGAATAAGAATTATGAGATAAATTTTGGTAATTATTGCAAAATTGTATCTGATTTAGTTTGTTATTATGAAAATGTATTTCAGCTTCCTGTGCCCTGAAAGTTATCGTTTCATCTGTATTGCATGATGATGTTGAATTAATAGCTGCTTTAGAGGATTCAGTATTACCCTTCAAGGTATAGGAAGATATATTTTTTCGAATATAAACTATTTACATATTAAAGAGCTTTGATTAATGTTATAAATATTATTTTGCAGAATATAGTTTCTGAGAATGTTGAAGATTACAAAGAACAACTTGTGTTGGTGTTGGAGAAAGACCCATGGAATGACACATATGTATCTGAAAGCATTCAGTATTGGACAGATACATTTCAGAGCGCGATTGATAAAGGAAACGAGAATGCGCAGCGATGCCACAAACGTTAATATTATTTAACAAAATTTCTGTATATGGTTTTCTTTCAAATAGATATGGACTATAATCCCGATTTATATTACAGGAAAGAAAACTGTAAAATTGCTAAATATGGCCTTAGAATCTGCGGATAAAGAAAAATTTTATGAAATTTTACAAAGTCCATATTTGGAAGTCTCTCATTGCATTGATGAATATGCAGTTCCATTGTATTACCAGGAGATGAAAGATGATCGTACAGAATCTGAGGTAAGTTCATACATATTATATAATCTTTCTGTTTCTTGGAAATAAAAGAGTAAAAATCTTATGCAATGTTAAATATTTATTTTATATGAAAACTTTCGATTTTTTTTCGAGTAATTTTTTGGAATCTACTTAGTTGAAAACAGTTAATTTTTTTTATGATTAAACAAGAAGGGAATATTAAGAAGCCTATGTAATAAGCAAATTTAATTTAAATTGCTGCAATTTTGAGTTTCTGTAAATTCTAGGAATTCTAGAAAAATTAAAAACTTTTTTTCAAAATTTGACAATTTATATTATTATAAATGTTATTTTTTTTTGTTTACTGTTATTGCGGTCATTCTTTTCCACTTTAATAGTGACGATTTTTGTTTCTGACAGACTGATCTCACTTACAATGACATAGTGACTAGTGTACGTCTATTACCCATTATAGCTGCTATTACCAAAGCAGTGGACACGGAAAATCCAGATTTCGTGTATGAAAAGCTATCGAATCCCGGTGTATATTTACCTGTAAGTATAAGAATCTGCAATTATGCTTTCACTAATATATAGAAACAAGCTGTTTTAACATAGTACTATAATCTCATCATAGGGATTGGACGAATTTAATAAAGTGAAATATACTCAGACACTAGCGTCTCTTCGGAAGGTAAAGCTAAAAACGTTCCAAGAATGTTCTTTACTAACTTATAGCGACATTCAACAATGCGTCTATTCGGTGAATGCAGAGTGCGACGAGGGTTTCGAAGGTAGAATAAGAATATTGTACTAATGATATATGCGACTACATTTTTATATATCAAATGTTATTGAGAATTAATATGATATAATTTTCTTCGAACAGTTATAAAGATTTTACAGCAGATAAATCGAGCTGTAGCAGCGAATGATCATGAGACTATGATGAGAGCCTTAGAAATAATAACCGACAAGTATGATATACCCAAATTTTCGCACGATGCTTCGCTTTACTTGAAGGTATTTAAGAAACGTTTAATTGAGAAAGAATCTGATGGATCTGAGCTATGGTTGGATGATATTAAAATCGTAGCAAAGACAGTTACATCAGAAATTGAAAAAATCGAAAACAGTAAGTCGGAATCGATTCGTTAATTGTTAAACTAAAATTTATCATATAATTATCTTAATCTATTTTGTTATTTATAGTGATTGAATTTTTATACAATATCAACATCTACGTGCAAGACGATAATATGACAGAAGCTCTCGAGTGCTGCAAAAGCTTTGATATGATTAAAAATTTTAAAGAGCTTACCAAAGAATGTCAAAAGAAATGTTTTCTAGCATTGCGACAATTACAAGGACAGAAGGTATGAGATACTTTTTTTTTTTTATAGAAAATAGAATGTATATCGTGCATAATTATATAATCATTATTCAATACACTTTGATTGTAGCGCGAAATATATAGATGCCCGTATATTTCATATACGACCAGCGAGGGGAATGATATCTATATCGATTTGAAAGGCAAAAGGTATGCATGGGAATGTCCAGCAGATATTAAGAAAACTTATCATCTCACTATAAATGATATAAACGTACGTACGTGTTCTTTCTGAGTTTTATGCCTAATTAAAGATACACATTGCTAATAATCCTCTGTTTTACGCTTGTAGGAAACAATTGAATCTGTTATAACAGAGAAACGTCAGAAAAATTATGTAATATACGATGAAAAATTACTTATTAGACTTCAAGCTTGGATTAGAGGATATCTATTACGTAAAAAGATGACTGATAGATACGCTTATATCAATGATAATTTAAGGAGTATTGTCATGATACAAGCGTGGTGGAGAGGCATCAGACAACGTAAACGATATCATAAGTTGTTGAAGGAAAGAGAACGACAATTAAATGCATTATTACGTCACAATAAACTGTTAAATGCAAAAGCAAATAATAAAAATGATAAATTAAATCGATATAAGAAACAGGTAAACTTTGAATTTAACTTTTGACCAAGTATTTTAACAAATTGCATTTCTTATCAGTAAATTACAACTTATTTTCATAAAATGTTTCTAAATTATAGGAAGATAAAATAATAAAGATACAAGCTTTATGGCGTGGCCGAGCATCGAGGAAAGCCTTTCACTCGTTATTGCGCTCGGAGAAACCATCATTCCCTGTAGTCAGGCACTTTTCGACAATATTAGGTTTCAGTGCGGAGGATTATGACAAGGATCTAGAATTACAAGTACGTTGATTTTCGTATTACACTTACACATATCACTGTATCAATATCAAACTTGCTCTCATGGCCGTTTGTTTTAGAAATTAAAGCACGAGGTCGTTCAATGTATAAGGCACAATCAGAATTTGTCCGAGCAGTTGAATAACATGTACATTAAAATAGGATTACTGATACAGAACAGAATAGCGTTACAGGTACATTTCTTCCGAAGCTTAGTCAAGCATTTATGCAATCAGAATTGTAATTTAAAATGTATTTACATGTAATTTATAATATATTTATGTAGGATGTAGTAGCGCACGGCAGGAGCCTGGATACTCTCGCGAAGGAACAAAACACGAACAAGAATCAAAGCATCTCATACGATTCCGTCTCGACACCGCACAAAGGTCTCAAATCGTTGACGAAGGAAGGTCGTAAGATGCTGGAGGGCTATCAACACCTGTTCTATGCGTTGCAGACGAATCCGCAATATCTATCCAAGCTGTTGTACTTACCGCCTAGTAACAAGTCCAACAAGTTGTTCCTGAAAAACATCATCTGGACACTGTTCAATTTCGGATCGAACACAAGAGAAGACTATTTATTGCTGAAACTCTTCGGTTGTGCATTGAAGGAAGAGATTAAGTGCAATTGTCATCAGCCCTCCGACGTATTGACTGGTAAGCCGCTGGTTCGCGAGATGGTGGTCAATTACGCGAAACGGTTTAATGGTCAGGCATCATTGAAGCAAATTGTCGGTCCGTTGATCGAGAAGGTCTTGGACGAAAAGGATCTGTGCATGGAGACGAATCCGGTAGATATATACAAGCTTTGGCGAAATCAGTTGGAAATGGAGTCTGGCAAGTCTCTGGATATGCCTCACACTGTGTCTCAGGAGCAGGCGCTGAAACATATCCCAGTCCAGGAATCGCTCACGAGAGCGATAAATCAGTTGAAGAAGATCTCTCTCGAGTTTCTCAACAGGATAACGAGGTCCCGCGATCTGATCCCTTACGGGATGTTATATGTGTCGAAGGTCCTCTATAGCTCGCTGACGGAGAAGTTTCCGTTTGCTCCCGAGAAGGATATCTTGAAGGCTGTTGGTAATTTGATTTATTACCACTTCATCAACGCCGCGATCGTAGCACCGGATACCTTCGACATCGTTACGTTGCCGGTCGACAGATCCTTGTCCTCCTGCCAAAGGAAGAATCTGGCCAGTATAGCCAAAGTGTTGCAATTCTCCACTTCGAAGAAGGGCTTCGGCGAAGAGGCACCGCATTTAGAATGTTTGAATCCCTTTATAATCGCCTGTCACGAGAAGTTCAAAGACTTCTTTCGATACTGCTGTCAGGTGGAGGATCTCGAAGAGCACTTCGATATTCATGAATATACGGAGGCCACGCTTATACAAAGTCCAGAGATATGCGTATCTTTGCAGGAAATATGCGAGATGCACGCCTTGATGTTGAGATACGAAGACGTGATAGCGCCGGATCCATCTGATCCTTTGCACGATTTGTTGGATGATCTGGGCCCGGTGCCGACTGTGGCATCGTTACTAGGAATATCCAACGCGGTGTACGAGGCAAATTTGGCGCGATACAGCAAGCAAGAGGTATGCCTGGTATTGGCGAACAAATTTCAAGTGCCACGAAACGACGACACGAATCTGAACAATCTCTTCGTGAAGACGAAAGAGTTGCTCGTCTCTGTTATTTCGTTGTTGAAAAAATCGACTTTGGTGGAATCCCTGGAGATCACTTCTTCTCCAATGTGTGCGAGATTGTTGGATCATTCGTCCGTGTTGACGACAGTTCGCGAGAGTTCGTCTATAAATGACTGCAAGATGCGATTGCGTGCGTATCTCAACAAACTCGAGCTAGAAGGATGGGTGACTCGCGCGGATGGTTATCAAACGATCGTGACCGCGATAGCGAGAGATATTTGCAACAAGAACAAGTATCGCGTCGCGAGGGACAAGGAGTTGCAGACGCTGCGCGCGACCAAGATGCGATTGGACGAGAAGACGAGATATTATCAGGAGCAAGTCGAATTCTACAACGAGTACATAAGAGGTTGTCTACAGAATCTGCACAAAGGGAAGAGTTCGCTTCGCGCATATCAAGCGATGCAAAAGGACACTCATACCTTGTGCAAACTGCGATCCAAAATGACGGTGAAGTACTCCGCCTGGAAGCTGCAAGAAAAGGGCGTGCTGATGGAGGTCGATCAGACACTGAGTCCGACGGAGATGAAAAACGTGATATTCGAGATAAGTCCGACGGAGCGCAACGGCGTTTTCTCCGTCCGCTGCAAGTTCATGGGCGTCGAGCTGGAAAAGCTCGACATTAGTATACAAGAATTGCTCGAGCTGCAGTACGAAGGTCGCTCCTGCATGGACATGTTTGGCAGAGCGAAAGTCAACGTGAACCTGCTCTTGTATCTACTAAATCGGAAATTTTACGGCAAAAAGAGTTGAAGGAATTATTTTAATCGTCGGCGCGTCTCCTTCTGTAACGTCGGCAGAATTCAGAAGAATACGCGTATTATACGTGCAATTAATTGCCAGGACAACGCGTACAGAGCGCGGAGGCAGTATTTTATCACCATGACAAATAATTGAAAAAGATTCTTTTATATTTCGAGATTATTTTCGTGATCGTTAATACATTTTAATACGCAAAACTACATATAATATGTGAGATATGGAAGTTTATGAGAAAAAAAGTTTTACTTTTCCATCAAAATAAAATAATTGGATTGTTTTTTCTTCGATTTTTTGCAAGCACAACTGTAAATTATCATTTACGATAAATAGAGATAATAAGATAATAGAAAATAAGAGAAGTCGATATTTTATACAATAATATTATAATTTTATATCTTCTGGATTATCTGAAAGATATATATGATATATTACATTAGCTTATCACATTTGTATTTATTTTTTTATTTCACGCGATTTTATTTTGCGGTTTTTCTAATATTTGAGTAGTCTGTTAAAGTGGTACTTTTATAAGATAATTTCACAAATAATATAATTTCTATATAATGTGTGTTGGTCTCTTTAACAGCAATCTATCTAGTCTATGATACATCATGCGTTTTGTAAATAATTGTATTGTATACGTGAATATTCAAAGTACTAATACAGAATATTCACGAATACAGTTATTTGTATTCGAAATACCAATGCGATAAAAGCTTGACAATGGTCATTTAACATTGTGTATATAGAGTCTGAAGAAATTTATTCAATTGTGAATCTGTATACACGCGACTCTGCAATGTATAGATGTAAGGAGCTATTAATCCAAGTTAAGAAACTCTTGATCGATATTGTAATATATATCTTAGCGATCAAGAAAGAATAAGTTATCAATTTTAATAAATGTACTTTTTATATCTTATTTTAAACCGTATTTCGCGTTCCTCTATTGTAAACCTGCATCCGATTATTAATAATCAAAATGTCTGAACAGAACATCCAAAAACTGCAGAAGTTAATGAAGAATAATTTGGTCTGTTAATACATGTGTTGATAGACAAATTAATATTAATTTCAAATAATAAAAAAAACTACTAAAATCTACAATCTCTCTAAAAAGATGCTGCTTATATGAAAATTTTTAAAGTTTACTAAAATTTTTTTTTTTTTTTTCAAAGAATAACATGCTGTAAATAGATATTTTTTTATGTAATATAATTTATTTTTATAAATAAGGCAAATTTTCCAGAAATTTAATTTTACATGATTTACATTTACATTTTATGTCATTCGTCGGCGAGTCACGTGTATTTCGAGTGCATAAAGTGTAAAAGAGTGTAACACGCTCGAATATACATGTGACATTTGTCTTGTTTTAAATACAGAAGTTTCTGGGAATTGTAAACAATACACGAATAAACGTCAATTAGTACGAGTATGTCCGAGAACTCTGTAGCAGAAAATTTATATTGATTATTATAATTTTTATCATACACGAACTGAATCTAACTGACAATGAGTTAACGAAGAAGTTGATGAGTAATAACCTCACTATTAACGCAAATATGCAGAGTTAAAGGCACTTTTACCTCCCAGCCGGGAGGACATAACCACACAAAAAAAAAAAAAAATATGCAGAGAGATACGTGTGCTAAATAATATTTACAAGTTAAAGGCATTCTTTAATTAAACAGAAAGACATATAACGCTGTTTTTTTTTATTTTTACACGATGGAATTACGTTTTTCTGCATATGATTATGATCTGCACATTGAAATTATAAATACTGCTCAAATATTAAAACTTTTATTTAAAAGTTTCGTTGACTTGTTTGATCATCTGAAAAAAGTGTTTACAATTTAGATGTGCTATTATGAATGTTTATATAATGTAATGTCCTTGAATGTTTCTTGCTGGAAAATATTTATACATTTGCTTATTTTTAGGCGAGGATAAAAAATATCTTTCTTTGAAAATATATATAATCGACATAAAGTATATCTATGCAAATTTAGTAATTTATAAGAGAATGGCTAGCACAACGGCTGTAAGTATAGAAAATGATTCTACTAAAAATAGAAGCGACATGGATTTAGAGAAGCAACTTAAAGAGAGGGCTGAAAGGAATCGCCAGAGAGCACTTTTGTTAAAAAAGTCTAAGATTGTAACTCATCCATATACAAGGTATATGTCAAGTATATATATTAAAGGAACAATTATTACCTCAGAGTATAATGAAATTATCCTTTCTTTTCAATCATCAACTCTCTTTGAAAATTTTAAAATAAATTTTTTGTCCCTAAAAATATGTTTGAATAATATTCTTATTGTAACTAATAATGTGGTTGCTGTAGAGAAAACAGTGAGTCTACAATAGGAAGATCGCTGAAAGTCCAAGGGCAGCGTGTTATCGATAGTGGTGGAGGCTTCCTGATAGAAGAAAATGATGAATTAGAACAACAAATGGTATAAAAACATATTTATATATGGTCATATATCATTGTTATGTTATTTACAATATTGCACGTTTATTTAATTAGCTGAAGATTAGAACAGAGCCAGAACCTGTCATCGGTAAATTTAATGAGTGTGAGGAATGTAAACAGAAATTTGGTGATTCGTATCTTTTGCAAACGTTTGATCTGGCTGTCTGTGATAAGTGCAGGTACGATAATAGCATTTAAGATAAACAATTCCATTAAATTTTATTTATTTTTTTTTCTGCATATATGTATCTATTAATAATCTCGAAAAATCGCAATTATTCTATCGTTATATTGTTCTAGAGATAAAGAGGGAAAGCACTCTTTAATTACCAAGACAGAAGCTAAACTAGAGTACTTACTGAAAGATTGTGATCTCGATAGGCGGGAGCCCGCACTGAAATATATCGTGCGGAAGAATCCTCACAACGTGAATTGGGGCGAGATGAAGTTGTATCTGCATTTGCAGATAGAGCAAAGAGCTTTAGAAGTCTGGGGTTCGGAGGAAAATCTGCTGAAAGAGAAAGAAATCCGCGATATGAAGCGGGAGGGAGCTAAGATTAAAAAATTCAACAAAAAGGTATCTTGTTCTTATACATGTATTTTATACATTATAAAATTTTGATGTACATATATCTCGTCTCTTGATGCTAAAAGAAATTTTATGTTTCACGCAAATAAAGATCAAACAGCTGCGAATGCAAGTGAGAAGCTCGTTGTACGATAAGACGACAAAAGCATCGCACACTCACAAGTTTGGGGAAGATACATACAACGAGGAGGATGATACGTATACGCATACTTGTACAATATGCGGTTACGAGGAAACATACGAAAAAATGTGAACATTCGAATATCGTACGCAGTAGAGCATGCAAATTAATGTATATTTAATATCATTTTATATGAAGATATAATTTTTTCTCGAATACGAACTTATAGATAAGTCTCGAAACCGGTTTTTCTCTCGCAAATTTGTTAGGGCTGCGCACATGATATTTATACCTCGTTGAGGGATACTTGATTTACACATCTTTTATTATTTTACAAAATAAAGTTCAATAAAACGATTTATATACACAATTGTATACATTTTTTCTACCATTAAGAATTTTTATTACAGGTATTACTTTATAAACATGGATGATTAGTATTTTTCAAGTTAATATTACATCTCATCAAATCGTCTATCCACATTCATCAAATTAATTTTCCTATAAACAATCAGTTTTTTCACAAATTATACATTAAACAAACATTCTTTTGTAATAATTTTGTGTGTGAGATAGAGAAAACCAATCAGTATCATACATTATATATTATAAATGAAGATAAAATATATAATTTTTTTTACATTCAAACATTTTTTATGTATTTATAAAACACAATTTTATTTTCCTTTTTTTCTTCAATGAATAGATTGATGAAAAAATCATAAGATTTCGGTATCGAAACCGGGGAAGTTCGCATACGTCCACACGATGAGGGGAAGGAGGGACCACTGAACGCTGAATTTTTTTAAGGACAATGTTCTCCAATAAATCAATTTTAAAATTTTTTATTTTTTAATTTTTCTTTTTCCTTACAATAATTATCTTATTTCTAAGAAACTTACACATAAAAATGTATAATAAAAAAATTGTATTTGTATTAAAATTAAACTATTATTTTCATCGATTCAATTTATATTAAAATTAAACCATTATTATTACCATCGATTCGCAACTGATAATTGTTGCGCTCGTTGAGCGTTGCAATGCATGTCAGGATGTTATATGTGACATATGAGAATTAGACATCTTGTGCTGTATAAGCGTTTAATGTCGCGAATAGAAATGTAGCAGGAGATGTGCGAGTAAAAAACGAATTGTATAAGCCTAATAATCACTGATAATTAATATTCATACATAAAGAATTTGTAAAAAAAATAAATTCAGTTGAACACAATAATTTATTTGTTACCATAAAGGCATCATAAAGAATATCATTTCATTTACAGTACATGCTAATAATTCACATTCTACAAGCGACTCGCTATCTAACATACACTCTCGCATATATCACTTTCGCTGCATCGCATACATTAGTGATATACCCTTCTTCACAAAAGAATTCTTCTTTCTTCGATTTGACCGTATAACATAATCTTGGCATTCTGGTGATTAATTTTTTGGTAGTTTCTGCTCCGATAGTGTACCAAGCTTTCGTAAACCTCTTGTAGGTAGAATTTTCCAAAAGTTTTCTTGAAAAGTAGGAGCTTCTTATGTACAGCTCTGCCGAGTTCTTTCCATGTCATATTTTTTAAATGATTTTTTAAATGCATAATTTTATTGTTTTAATTTAAAACTTTATTTTATTTTTATTAAAATAATGTACGTTTATAAATAAACATCGGTATTTTCAATAAAATAATTGTATTTGTGAGAAAAATATAATTATATCTGTCGAATTATATTAATATTCTCTATATGATAATTATATCTTCTAAAAATTGTAGTGCTCCAAATTTTTTGGGCGGTAGTATATATATATTTATGTGCATACACAATATACATATAGTAGTATCTATTACAGTTGTATACTTATTATACAGCTGTATATTTATTATATATTTATTGTACATTTATTATATATCGACCTACATCTCATTGCGTACAGCAGAAACATGCATACTTAAATAATTGTTTCTTTGGGATACTAATGAGGCAGGTGCGAAACAATGCGCAGACCATAGTTTACGCTACACAGAAATCACACGAACGTCCGTTCTGTTGCTTAACGCTAAGATTTATGCGTGAAGTCAGCGCAAAGATTTTGCGAGGATGGCAAAACGCTTGGCACATTTAGTTTACTACCACTGTCACCATCATTGTTGTAAGTTTTCGACCAGTTACTATTTAACACAGCTCTGCAAAGAAAACATTCAACTCATTTATAAAATCATATTTTAAATAAATTAAACTAATAATTATATACAGGGTGTTTACGAAATACTTGGACAAATTTCTAGGACGTATTCTTCGTCAAAATAAGGAAAAAAGTTCATATACATCCATATTTTACATCCATAAATTCGCAACCTAGTGATAACAAAGAGATGCTACGCCAACGTATTATTAATGCTTGTGACACTATACAAAATCGTCTGGGAATCTTTCTTTATTTTGACATGAGGTATACGCTTTAGAAGTTTGACCAAGTATTTTGTAAACACCCTGTATTTACGAGAGAGAGGGAGAGAGAGAAAGATTTAATTATTAATTGAGCAAAAGTCTGTGCTCTCGCTCTTATTCTTGAACTATTCCATATATAAAATAGAAATGTGACGAAACATTCGTAAACCACATAGCTGTCATGTGTCAAATGGCTCACCTGTTATGTGTCAAATGGCTCTTGACCAAATGTCCGGCTGTTAGTGCGGCCATTAAGGATAGCTCGCCAGCGAGCACAGTGGCGCAAACAATTCGGGCGAGTTTTCTGGCGTTCTCACCGGGTTCCGCGACATGCGGCCCCTTTACCCCCAACATCTCTAAGCACGCGCTTTGGGCCGGAAGACCCGTACCGCCGCCCACCGTGCCGATCTCGATGCTAGGCATCGTGCAGGATACGTACAAGTCTTTACCTTCGGCGCCCCACGGTTCCATCAGTGTCATGCAGTTACTGCTACCAACATTCTGTGCGGGATCCTGTCCGGTAGCGATAAAGATTGCAGTGACGATATTGGCGGCATGAGCGTTGAAGCCGCCCACGCTACCCGCCACGGCAGAGCCGATCAAGTTCTTGCTGATGTTGACGTCGACAAGTGCATGCACCGACGTTTTCAGCACGTTGGTCACGATGTCCGCGGGTACGATCGCTTCGCATACCACGCTCTTACCCCTGCCCTCGATCCAATTCACAGCCGCAGGCTTCTTGTCGGTGCAAAAGTTACCGCTGAGGGAGAGTATCTCCATGTCCGGGAAGCGAGTCTGTACCGCCTGTAGAGATTTCTCCGTGCCTTTCGACAACATATTCATACCCATAGCGTCGCCGGTTTTGGCGACGAAGCGTACAAACAGATGTCGGCCGGCAATGCGTACATGGATCTTCGTCAGACGGGCGAAGCGACTGGTCTGATCGAAGTTGTTCTTCATCTCCTGAAAGTTCTCAGGTTCTTGCATCCAGGACATTGCCTCGCTCGCGCGTACGATGTTTGGGAATCGCACCACCGGTCCGCGGGTCATGCCGTCAGCCACTATGCGACTAGTCACGCCGCACTTGATGAGCGCGCGGCTACCACGATTCGTAGACGCCACTAGACAACCCTCGGTCGTCGCCATCGGCACGTGATACAGCTGACCGTCTATCAGCAATGGCCCGGCGATACCAACCGGCACCGGTAGATAGCCGATCACGTTCTCGCAACAGGAGCCCAGTACTTTGTTGTAGTCGTAATTCTTGTATGGCAGATCGGCCATTCCCTCGGTGAACTTGCCGGCGGCGCTTACAATGAGACGTCTAATACCAACGCCACGTTCCATGTCGCCCAATGCTTTTTCCAACTGATGCGCGGCTATGTGTTTGTGATTCACCAGTTGTATCACCTCCTCGTCTCTTAACGCTTTGGCTCCGAGCTGCAAACGAAAACGTTGAAATGAACAATCCGGTCTTTAACGAAAAAGTAGGTAAAGAAGATACATTGCGAGTTTAAACATTTGCTTTAAACATTTTGAAATAGTGTATGTAGTTAGTATAAACGTTATAGAATTATGTAATATCATTATTTTTATTTATTTATTTATTTGTATAAACGGGAAAGAGAGGAGATTCCCTTAGTACAATAGTGTATTTTATTACAAATTACTAACATCAGCGAAGACGCAGATAAATGTTAAAAAATATTTGAGAATAACTTTACCAAATTACAGTAAAGAAAAAATTGAACTTGATTAAGATGCGAAAACCTAACGAAAACAATGAGATAACGGATATTTAAAAAAGCTAAAAGATGTATGAAAAAATCCTCGCGATCGTTCCGAGAATTCGTTTGCTAACAAGCACATATCCGATTTAGGGATTTGAATTTACGGTAGGAAATACGATGCAATTCCTCATAAAAAAGTAAATTATTTTTAAGAGGCCTAGCTGGAATATGCAATTTTATATCGATCCAATAAATCAGAGCAAATAATACGTCCACTAATCATCAATAATTTTAAAGAGAAACAATAGGTCTAAGAAAGAGTTATTCTACTATTTCTAATGTTAATAATTTAAGTTTATTTCCTGTGGTAGTTAGAGCTGGTCTCCTATCGGGCGCCTCCCCAGGTGGTGGATCGAGGAATGCTCACCAGATATGGCGAGTACCGGGGAAATAAAATATTCAGGGCGAATCAAAACCAGCACTGCTGTCTTGTAGTTAGACATTGGCTTGTCAAAGGCTAGGGGAAGAAAATCACCTGGCCCTCTAGGGATTAAGCGTAGGAAGGTGAAGAATGAGGACAGATGATAGAGACGATTGGAGGAGACCAGGACTCTTTTAGTGTCAACCAGATAGGTAGACTTAAGTTTATTTAACATGTTTATTTCAGATATATAGACTTAAGTTCATTTAACATAAAATCATATATGTGATCGGAATAACACACACATAGGATTCTCCGTAAGAAAATTAATTCTACGGAGAAGGCGGTATTGAATTCTCTCAATTAAATATTTGCACACAATATTTAATTTGATATGGGGCCCAAACAATGACTGCATATTTCAGCTAAGGTCTAACTAACGCGCAAAAGTAGTTTTAATGTATTATTATTTTTAAAATATTTACACAAGATCGAGTAACAAATCAAAGTTTTTGAACGCACTATTCGTGACTGCCTGAATATGTTTATCAAAAAAGATAAATCTATACAAAAAATTATATCTAAGTCGCGAATAAAGTCAGTTGCCAAGAGAGGAGTCTCGTTTAAGGAATAGTCACATATATATATATATATTCGACCTATGTTTACTTTTTTACTCAGTATGGTATGTCCTATCTACCATATAAATATTGAATGGTTTTTTTTTAACACCCTGTATGTGTGTGTATATATATATATATATATACAGGGTGTCCGATAATTATTGACACAGCCGAAGTGTGAAGGTAGATTGGCTCAATCTGAAAAGAAAAGTCCTGTACCATTTTGCTAAATTCGCAATAGTTATTGCGTTATTAATTAAAATATCTGAGCTAATGAGCGCGTGGGAAGCGGTAGGCCGGAATCGGTAGGCATGTAAGATGGCTTATTTGTTTACGTCTCTTAGCAATAAAAGCATCATCTGAGCGAGAGGTGAAGTCACGCAGCGAGCGGCGAGCGACGTGTGATATTTGTTGCTAAGAGATGCAAACAAATAAGTCATCTTACATGCCTACTGATTCCGGCCTACCGCTTTCTACGCGCTCATTAGCTCAGATATTTTAATTAATAACGCAATAACTATTGCGAATTTAGCAAAATGGTACAGGACTTTTCTTTTCAGATTAAGCCAATCTATCTTCACACTTCGGCTGTGTCAATAATTATCGGACACCCTGTATATATATATATATATATATGTATACAGGGTGTCCCAGAATAATGGGGACTAATCTCGTGTGCAGATAGAGCGGACTGAACTTAGTCGAAAAGTCCTCTACCATTTTGCAATTTTCGCAATAGTTAATGAATTATTAATGATTAAAAATCGCCGTATTAGCCCGGCCTACCGCCAAATGCAAGCGCGCGGCGAGATGCGGCCGCCCAGCGATCGAGTTGCTAAGCGCGCGGGGAGTTGTTTATTACAGGCGGCGAGGTGCTACACACAGAAAAATATCATTCTATTGTTAAGAAAAATGATTATTTAGTTTACTTTTCTTCTCTTAAGTAACAGTTCTTAAGTAACAGTTATCTTTAACAAAAAATATTTTCTTGATAATAGTCTTAAAATAGACTCATCACAAATTTTAGAAAAACTCATTATCATGTACTCAAAAAAAGTAAATATTTTCTTTTGAAGAATATTATAAAATTGTATAGAAGAAAAGTCAGATTTGGTTCATTTGAATATTTTTGATTGAATTTAATATTCTTGATTGAAGTATTAAACTTATTAGGATTCAGAATACACATTTTGAATAAATTTGATGCTTATGATAAACTTATGATAGATTTGCGGATATATGAACTTATGGAATACTTGAAACAAGTAATATCACACAGAAAAATGCATACTGTACTTAAATAAATATTACTTGTTTCAAGTATTTCATAAGTTCATATATCAGCAAATCTATCATAAGTTCATCATAAGCATCAAATTTATTCAAAATGTGTATTCTGAATCCTAATAAGTTTAATACTTCAATCAAGAATATTAAATTCAATCAAAAATATTCAAATTAACCAAATCTAACTTTTCTTCTATACAATTTTATAATATTCTTCAAAAGAAAATATTTACTTTTTTTGAGTACATGATAATGAGTTTTTCTAAAATTTGTGATGAGTCTATTTTAAGACTATTATCAGGAAAATATTTTTTGTTAAAGATAACCGTTACTTAAGAGAAGAAAAGTAAACTAAATAATAATTTTTCTTAACAATAGAATGATATTTTTCTGTGTGTAGCACCTCGCCGCATGTAATAAACAACTCTTCGCGCGCCTAGCAACTCGATCGCTGGGCGGCCGCATCTCGCCGCGCGCTTGCATTTGGCGGTAGGCCGGGCTAATACGGCGATTTTTAATCATTAATAATTCATTAACTATTGCGAAAATTGCAAAATGGTAGAGGACTTTTCGACTCAGTTCAGTCCACTCTATCTGCACACGAGATTAGTCCCCATTATTCTGGGACACCCTGTATATATATAAATAAACACACATACACACAGAGAGAGAGAGGTATCCTGCAATAGAATGTCCATAGTTTGACTATGTGTTCCTGGGATTATTCTGAGTAAAAAAAGTTCAAATCAACATAGGTCAGCATGGCAACGGTTTCTCAATAAAATCAGAAATTCCAAATTATAATTTTATCGTGTTAATACTTGTCATTTAATTACAACTTTGTTTTAAGGAATACAACACATTCTAAATTAATTCAGAGTAATTATTTGAAAGTATTTTTCGAGACAGAGTCATTGAAGAATATTATATATATATGTTCATTCAAATATCTTTAAATAAAAAGTAAGTTAAATAAAAAAGTTTACTGTATCATTATACTTATTATATTCTATCATATTTATTATTGTATTATTATATTTATTATATTAGTATATACATTACGTAAATTGTCAAGAATCAGTATACGTTACATAAATTGTTAAGAAAGATGAACATCTAGATGTAACATGAAATTTTTTAAATCGAATATACTTCTTTCAAGAACTTTTTTATTTCTTATCAACATGGGTCCGAATTGCAACGATTTCTTAATAAAATCAGAAATTCCAAATTATAATTTTATTGTGTTAATATATACTTGTGATTTAATTACAACTTTGTTTTAAGGAATACAGCACATTCTGAGTTAATTCAGAATGTGCTGTATTCCTTAAAACAAAGTAATTAAATCACAAGTATTAACACAATAAAATTATAATTTGGAATTTCTGATTTTATGGAGAAACCGTTGCAATTCGAACCCATGTTGATAAGAAGTAAAAAAGTTCTTGTAAGAAGTATGTCCAATTTAAAAAATTTCATGTCATATCTAGATGTTCATCTTTCTTAACAATTTATGTAACGTATACTGATTCTTGACAATTTACGTAATGTATATACTAATATAATAAATATAATGATACAATAATAAATATAATAGAATATGATAAGTATAATGATACAGTAAATCTTTTTATTTAAAGATATTTGAACAAACATATATATATAATATTCTTCAATGACTCTGTCTCGAAAAATACTCTTAAATAATTACTCTGAATTAATTTAGAATGTGTTGTATTCCTTAAAACAAAGTTGTAATTAAGTGACAAGTATTAACATGATAAAATTATAATATTGAGAAACCAAGAATATGTATATATATATATATCATATTCTTCAATGACTCTTTCTCGAAAATTATTCTTAAATAATTAAATACTTAGAACATATTTGCACATTAATAATGCTAATTATACATTTTTTGTGATTTGAACTTTTTTACTCAAAATAATCCCAGGAACACGTAATAAAGCTATGGACATCCTATTGCGGGACATCCTGTATACACACGCACCATGGACCAAAGAATACATGGACGTAGCATAAGCTACTACTTTAGGCAAGGGGGGTACAAGTTTAGCGGTAAGGAGACATCAGGCGTAGATCGGTGAATACACTCACAAAAGTGATACACTAACAAAACACTCTATATGTATGTACACTCAAGCGTACGAGCGAATGTAGCCGAAGGTAGCCGAAGTGCGCCACATTGCCACATATATATGCACATATCCCCTTGCCGCTAATTCAGCTTCCCCTCGCGGAAATGCTCCGTCCATGTATTCTTTGGTCCATGACACGCACACACGCACACACGCACACGCACGCGCGCATACACACACATACATTTTTTTTCGACTAAAATGAATCACGTGGCAAATCAAGTTTACTAGCAATATTTTTAAATTTTTTAGCATTAGATTCTATTTGCTTATGTCATATTATTATTATTATTAAAAAATTAATAATTGCTTATTATTGCTTGTAATATTCTAAAATTTTTGTTATATGCGGATTATTTAAACATTTTTCGTCAGGTTGATAACTCTGTGGTTTGTGGATGCATATCTGTACAACTCGATCTCTTTCGTTTAGATTGAAATAACACAAATAATTTTTACATTTCAACTTAACTAAATGCCACGTGATTCACTTCATAATAATAATAATAATAATAATAATAATAATAATAATAATGAGAGAATATAATTCTCACCTCAGACTTATATATCTTGAGACAGTCTTCTATACTTCTAGGAACTTCAGATCTTTTCGGTGACAAATCGTTCTCATCGTCAATCGAGTCGCTCACATCGTGAGCCGTTTGCACCTCTTTATCGGCGTACTCCACATTGGCGTCGTTGTTAACCTCGATCCATCCGTCACCCGCGCCAGACAGAGGAAAGACCGACTGTTGGATCGCCGGTAACGAAATGCCGAATCGTTGTCGCAGCGACATGTTCATTGTTATATTATCCGGACTGCCGTCGAGATGACTTTCCGCGTTCTCTTCTCTCTCCTCCTGCTGGACTCTCAGCCGTTTAACAACCATATCGTTTCTATCCTCGAAGAAGATAAACTTTATGACCAGTGCCAGTAGCAGAATCAGTATCACAATGTAATCCGCGCTGGGCGACCAACTCTTCAGTTGTTCCTCCATCTCGGAGCTTTCACTATGATTGGAACCATTCAACATTGAACTCGTAGATGTTGTTTCCGCGTACTCGCCTTTCTCACTTTTAAGAGACCAGCGACTGCAATACAGAATAGCAATGAGATATTAAAATATAATTCAATTTAAATAATTATATATATACATATAGTACATCAAGAGATTAATTTTTTTATCATAAAATAAAATAATGTGTACAAGTGAAAGAAAATTGTTTGTTTTTATCGAAAACACGAAGTGATCACAACGATGTCTTCTCTCAAACTAAATATCAAAATATCAATCTGGCGAGTAATAGGCGAAGAAACGTAAAGTATTTACATTCATCACCTCTTCTCTATAGTGCCACTTATTTTTGGACTCTCATTTTACTTTGTATGGACGACCGTCGATACACGCTTTTGTACACGCTTTTTATTATTAACATTCTCATGTAATATTAAAATGCGTAAACACATCACCATTCATACGAACTATTTGAAAGCGTAGCATGTGATACAATATGTCAAATACAGATTGTGCAATTCTATAAAATTTTTATATTGTGACGCAACGAAGAGTATCGTAATTATTATATAAAAATGAAACTTTGCAGGAGACTTTTTTTTTCTCTTGTGTAGAAAGAAGAATTACGAGAAATCAGAATTATATTCAAATTAATACTCACGAGAATATGATTGTATTATTCTTTCATTTTATTCTTTCAAAACGATTCTTGTAGTTTTTATATTTACGATTTTGTCGGTTTCGGACAAAGAATTAGACCGTCATAAAACCCTTTTGCCCTAGAACGCGATAAACAATAGTTTTCAATGGTGCTATCGATTTCATTGTGTCTCCATCATACAGACATCCATTTAAAATTTAACGAGAAAATAGATGGAAGTATTTGTGACATTTCCGTGTAATGCGAGCTCACATTTTGTTCATATCGCGATATCGACAACCCTTTGAAAACGTCCAAACTTCTCAGCGATAAGATCCCCATTTCGAAGAAAGAATTCCGTAGAAACTTCATTGAATATGAACTCGTTGAATAGAGGTGTATGCTAATGCATTGATGCAAATGAATCTGACCCAAACTTGAAATTAGGCGTCACAAATGCTGTGTTTGACAAAAGCGGCGCAAACATAAAAAAAGTAATAGAAGTCAGATTTACGATAGCTTCTCCTGCCACGATTTCCTGCTGCGTCGCGTGAATATATACGATATTACATTGTCGTGCACAGTCGCCTTCCTAAAGCTAACGCATCGAGGAACGAAAAAAATTATTGCATTATTAAAACGAGATGATGTAATGTAACTGTACCTATTGGCGTGCACTATAAATAGGCCGGCGATCATAATCATCTTGACTCGTTCCACCACGGGATTCGGTTTCTGATCTTCCTCGTTTAACGGCTGCATTATGAATATCCTGTCCGCGCTCAGTCGGCCCTTATTGTTACTTCCGCGAGAAAGCTGTAATAATAATAGGGGATGAGAAAAAGGGAGCTGAGATATCCCTTTTCAGATATGACAAAATAATTTTTATCGTTCGTATAATTTCGGAGAATTTATCTTTGATCTGATTTTGAAATCTTTTTTCAAGTCTTAGTAATACTTTTAAACTAACAATAAGTCATTTTGCAAATTCTTATATTTAAATAAACTTGATTTCGCGTCTTTTTTAAAATTACGAATATCGAAAAAATTGTATATTTATCTTATATATTTTTAGCATTTGTATGATAATATACGTTTTCGATTATTTTTCATTGTATCGGATTTTTTCGACGAATAGCGAGCGTAGCCTACAAATCTGTGCTCTTCAATTTTACAGTGTTACGCTTTCTGCGTTTAAAACAGGATACGTATACATACGGAACGATTTCGAGAAAAAGAAAAATTACAAAAAAAAAAAGCGTAATTCCGATATAGAATTCCTCCTTAAAAATCTACGACAAATCAAATCAAGTTATATCTACCTCCAATATAAGTGACAAACATGCCGGATAAAATGTCATAAAGACGACATAGTTGACTATCACCCCGAGGCACGCGATGGTGCAGAGAATCTCCAACCTTCTGACACCAGATAGGGATCCTATACTGATCAGGAGGGTTTCCACAAGGGTGTCCAGGGTGATGGTCGGTCCCAACAGAGACATACCGCGCGCGATGTTCGCCTTGACTTCCTCTTGGCTTCGCGAGTTCAGTGCGCACTGCGCCAATGTCGCGGCTTTGGAAAGGTCGATAAGAAGCAGAAAGAAGAATAAGGCGTCTCTGGAAAAAAAATAACATTGCGTTATTTTTCACATACAGCCGCGAAGGAATGTTTCTTTCGTTTTACGTAAAGAGGTACAAATACATAATATAATACTCACTTCAAGTCCGCGACGTCGCTGCGGCTGAAATTCACCACGCTGGTGGTGAACACCACACTAGAAAATACACTAAACAGGCCAGCGATGCCTATAATACGTAAGAAAAAAAATCTGCTGAGTATACATACACACACATATATATTAAATAAATTATTAAAATATAAATTAATAATAATAATAAATTAATAAACATGTTAATCGATGTTAATGATCAAAACTGATGAGAATTTTGATGAGTTCGATGAATTTATGCGAGGGATTAAAGAACTTTACGAACCGATCGATTGTTTCGTTTATATTTGCCTTAGAACATATATCTATCTATCGCGGCGCGATCTCGTTGCGAATTAAACTGTCGATGAAGATTAGCGTGCGCGCAATCACGTGTTAATTACGTACAATTAAGCATTAACTCGCGTGTGCGAATTCAGTAATCGAATCTAAAAATTCGGTCATTCCCCACCCTTGAAGGCTCGCTCCGGTATGTCATAGAACTCAATGAGAATTATACGCTATCACTTTCCACGAAACTTTCACTACTCGCGCCGCCGAAGGCTTTCACGGACCACTTGGGAAGATCCGGTTTATGAATGATCCTGATATGCATAATTGTTATGTATTTTTCTCTCTGCGCATTTCTGTCTCTAACATATATACAAAATAATTAGCATAAAATAAATTGTTTGTAAAAAAAAAGAAGTACATCAAAAATTAAAGTCAAAGCTCGTTAACAAATTTAAATTAAATCTCAGTATTTATAGTTATGTAAATGTGTATATATATATATATATATATATATATATATATATATATATATATATATATATACACATATACACACACATACGATTTAATTATATGAATTGTATACATTCTACATATTGTCAACGCAGATTAATTTATTTTA
The DNA here is from genome assembly GCA_963971435.1 of Lasius platythorax. NCBI lineage: Eukaryota > Metazoa > Arthropoda > Insecta > Hymenoptera > Formicidae > Lasius > Lasius platythorax. The sequence goes on along the minus strand of OZ020543.1, from coordinate 17,458,660 downwards.
TAATAATTTGTAGCGTAATAAGCACGCGAAAATAATAGGAAGAATTTTATATAAGCGTAGTATATGTTTATCTTTACCTAAAATGTATTTAGATCCCATTCTTTGTAAATTGCGGAAATGATAATAAGTGAATAGTACTGCCAAGCAACGTATTATCGTCATCAATATAATGTCAGCTGCTTTTAGGTCCTGCTGGATAATATACACACATACACACATTATAATGTTTCTTCATTAAAATCATAAAAACAATACTTCACAAAAAATTATTACATTAATCATTTTGTGAAATATATATCTTTAGATAATGATTTCAATTTTTTTAATACAATACTTTTTAATAAATTTTTTTTAATACAACATTAATATATTATAATATAAACTATATAATCAATGAGCATTATAACTGATATTGTTAATATGACTTTAATATTTTATTAATTTCCAATAAGATACCGTAAAAAAAAACTTTGTGTAAAAGAAGTGATGCCCATACGAGAACGATCGAAGCTTAGAATTTTATGAAATGTACTTACCGTATTGCATTTGCTCTGGCTACAATGCATAGCACTGGATAGGCCTTCTTCGCGCGCCTCTCCAGTTCTAGTCTCCATGTTAAGCATGCACGCTGTCAAAGTGAAGGTCGTCACGATCACCTCCAAGGGATGACCGGCGCAGAACCGACCGTGCATCTCGAATATGCGCGCCAACATCGTGCTCCCTTTTGTCTTGTTGTGCAAAATCTGCAACATATTAATATTTTATATCTCTGCAACTTTTATTAAAAAATAATTCGTTTAAACAAGCTGATTGTGAGAATACGGTTTCTTTCGAAATGGAAGTATATACACTTACTGACAAAAGTTAAGAAACAAAATAATCGTTTGGTAACTACTGTATGTTGTTTATTTTCTGAGATACATAGGTTGGAAGCAAAAATAGCATAAAGAGATAACATTTCATACATCAACATACTACAAGTTTTTTTTCGATTATACTTGTATAAAGACTACAATTAATATTGAGTCGAAGAAACGAAATAAAACTTTGTGACAAAAATTAGGAAACATAGTTTACTTAAATAACACAGGTATGCATGGTCCTGCATTCTGGGAAACAAAACTCGTTTCTTACGTAATTTTGCTCGCAGAATCCGAATCTGGCCGCAGAATTACTCTATCACGTCAGGTTCCCGAGATAAATGAGTTGAAATAGCCAAAAAAACAGCGATTTTGGCCATATTCATCCTATTCTTAATAACAAAGCAATTTTTTTTTCTTAAAAATACTCAATGGCATCTTAAAGTACTGATTTTTATCTTGAAAATGAATTTTGGTTTTCAACAGTACGATTTTTTTTTGCTGAGATATTCTATTTCGAATGTAGAGAGTTTATAGTGCATTATAGCATAGCATTTTAGGCTAATAGATCACATTTTCAATTTCTGTAACCCTTCTTGTGGTGCGTGTGTCACAATTATCCTTGTGACACACACACCACAAGAAGGGTTACAGAAATTGAAAATGTGATCTATTAGCCTAAAATGCTATGCTATAATGCACTATAAACTCTCTACATTCGAAATAGAATATCTCAGCAAAAAAAATCGTACTGTTGAAAACCAAAATTCATTTTCAAGATAAAAATCAGTACTTTAAGATGCCATTGAGTATTTTTAAGAAAAAAAAATTGCTTTGTTATTAAGAATAGGATGAATATGGCCAAAATCGCTGTTTTTTGGCTATTTCAACCCATTTATCTTGGGAACCTGACGTGATAGAGTAATTCTGCGGCCAGATTCGGATTCTGCGAGCAAAATTACGTAAGAAACGACTTTTGTTTCCCAGAACGCAGGACCATGCATACCTGTGTTATTTAAGTAAACTATGTTTCCTAATTTTTGTCACAAAGTTTTATTTCGTTTCTTCGACTCAATATTAATTGTAGTCTTTATACAAGTATAATCGAAAAAAAACTTGAAGTATGTTGATGTATGAAATGTTATCTCTTTATGCTATTTTTGCTTCCAACCTATGTATCTCAGAAAATAAACATACAGTAGTTACCAAACGATTATTTTGTTTCTTAACTTTTGTCAGTAAGTGTATATATATATATATATACTTCCATTTCGAACTATACTATATAGATAGATAGATAGATAAACAGTTGTTAATTCGGCAATTATGCATACGATGACGACATTCGCGAGAAGTGATATAACGATCACTTTCCCCAAACTTGGGTTTCAGCTTCGCATATGCAAATCGCGCACAATTATGCATGTACTCTTCCATTTCGAAAGAAACTGTATTCTCACAATCAGCTTGTTTAAACGAATTATTTTTATTGTAACAACAATAGAAATGAGAAATATTAAACAGATGCGAAACAACAATTACAATACTTTTTTTTAGAAGGATATTAAAATAAAACAACATAAAATGACACATTGGAAAACCATCGTAACTAAAAAATGACCGTAAATATAAAATATATTGGATATATTCTGTGTATTGATACTCTTATGATTAGGAATAACAAAACGAAAAAACTATGATATATGAAAACAAAAATTCAGGTAGGAAATGGGCCAAATAAGAGTCAGGTGCAACAAACTTATCATAAAATCTTCTTTATGTGATTTGAACTTTTCGGGTCTTCTCTCTTTTGGACCATTTTCAATAGATCAATTGACAAAATAAGTTCATGTCTTGATCCTCATTTCCGCCTTACGTCTTTGATGAGTTTTCAAAGCGAAGATGAGATAAGGAACAAGGAACGAAAAACGCGTATGTCATGACCTCAGCGTATACAAAACAGCAAGAGATTGCTTATGATTAGAATAGACTATTGCCAAGTAGCGATAACACTTTTCATCTAAAGTGACATCATTAAAGAAGATTGAAAGTTCGTTAGCTTCTATAGATCTATGTTGTGTGTGGGGTGAAGGAGGGTGGAGGGTTCGGGAAATGGTGATAGGGGGGGAAGGGAAGGGGGGTGGATGGATGTAGGACACATCACAAGTAACACATATAACACACACAACATGCCACACTTAAACAACTTTGGGGGGGATTATGGAACGGAGGTTTTGATGCGAGTGGAGTCGGGAGAAAAGGGGATAGAAAGGAGGCAGGATTACGGAGGGCGCAAAAGCGCATGCTGTGCTGAGGACCTTGGAAGTAAGGCGCAAGCGTTTCCCAAGGTCTCTCGGCTATACAGCCAGAGGAATAAAGTCCTCGTAGGGGTGGGTTTTTAGTCGGTGCGAGTCCGACATAACCACGGGGCCGGCCCCGGGGTATACATAAGGCATTTTCCCATCCCGCACCAGGCAAAAAAAAAAAAAGATCTATGTTGTGTACTTACACTTTTATTCGCACTTTTATTAGCTATCATATAGCGCGCTAACCAGTGTCTACTACGTGTATAAGTATTAGATTCCGCAACTTATATAGTGAATGCGATTTTTTTTTATCATTATCGTTTTCATAATATTTGCATATCTCGATTGTACTCTTGACGCAAATTTTTAAAGTTACAAAATTAATTCTGACAGGTATGAATATCTATATCCAACATCGTCGAATAATTCGTGCTCGTATAATGTGGAAATTTTCATTTGTCGAAAATGCATTTTGCCCTACTGCTAAATAATTTTTTCCGAAAGTTGGATAATCGCGTACGTCATGACTTCAGCGATACACAAAACAGTACTCATTATTATATAGGAGTATATCGCTCCTTGTTCTTCACCTCTCTCTCTCCCCCCCCCCTCACTCCCTCACTCTCTCTCTCTCTCTCTCTCTCGTCTTCGATCGTTCGATCGTTGCTTTATTTATAATAATCGTGAGAATAATCTACTTTTCTTTTATATAGTTGCAATGACGCTATTTCTCACATGTTAATATTTTATTTGCAAAATTATTTAATATACTAAAGCAATTATTTTGTTTGTTCTGAAGCTATTACATAAATTCAAAATGATTGAAATCATTCGATAAATTGTACATTGTTATTGAACGCATACAAATTGAGCTATTGATTATTGTAATAAATTATTGAAAATCATGCATAAAAAAAGATTAATAATTATTTCTACTAATCAATAAATAAAGTAGAATAATATCTTTCATTCTGGTGACGATATTTCGGCAGCGCCATTGACGCATGTTTCAATATACAACAATAATTTATCAACAATAATATTATTTTTTTTTACTTTTCTTTAACTCAAGAAATTGTAGTAAATCAATTTAATATTTGATATAACAGATGAAAATCTCAAGAATCTAATTCCGAATGTAAGACAAATTTCAGAGTAATGTGAAAAAATATTTGATTGAGGTATTTATTCTACATTATAGTGATCATGTTTCACTGTTAAGTTAATCGATTCTTCCTCATAAATTAATTATTTTTTTCATCATAAATGATTTATTGGTATTAATTTCTGTCAAATTTCCGCAGTCATATACGGAAGAACAATTAATTAGTAAAATTGATCACCAACAGCCGTCATTGCAACAGCAAGAATGTGTTAATATAAAGAACGATACATCAAAAAGAAAACATCAGCAAAAAACATTAGATATAATAACTGAAAATACAAAGCAATAAAATTTAATTGCCGATTAGTATTCCAGATAATAGCTCTCTCAGATCAACACCTGAATCTCTCACATAGTTACAACTCCAGAATCTCTAGTGGTAAGAATAGAATATTGTTTATTCATTTCTTATAATTTATACAAATTGAATGTATAATTTTATATTTTAATACTTCTTTAAAATATAAAATTATAAATTCAATTTGTATAAATTATGAAAAATAAATAGGATAAACAATATTCTATTCTTACCACTAATTCTGGAGTTGTAACTATATGGGATTCAGGTGTTGATCTGACAGTCTTTTTATTTTCTTATATTTCTATATTAATCTCATTATTTAATATTAACATTTATGTTAATTATAAATAAATAATAATATAATTATAAATAAATACAGTATAAAAAGGGGGGCTAATAAGAGCCAACGCGCAGATATTATGCGCAACAATTTTATTCCTAAAATCTCCTATAATATTATAGAAAGATTTTAGAAATAAAATTGTTGTGCATAATATCTGCGCGTTGGCTCTTATTAGCCCCCCTTTTTATACTGAATTTGTTTTTGGATTTCAGAGCCTTTATAATTTATTATATAAATATATAATAATAAATTATAAATAATAAATTAATAAAATAAATATTAAAATAAATTATAAAATATATGAAACGAATAACAAAACAAAAAAGCTCTGATATATAAATACAAAAATTCAGATAGAAAATAGGCTAATATAAGCCAGATGCAGAAGAGTAGGCGCAACAAACTTATATTAAAATCTTTTTTAATTGATTTGAACGTTTCGGGGCCTTTCCTTGGACCATCTTCAGCAGACCAATTGATAAAAAAATTACAAAAAAATTCATGTATCTTGATTCTCTATCCCCGCCTTACATCTCCAGTAAGTCTTCAAAGAGATCGAAAACGAGATGAAGCGATATACAAAACAGCTGTTTTGTATATCACTGAAATGATGACGTACACGTTTTTCGTTCGTTGTTCTTCATCTCGTTTCCGATCGTTTTGGAAACTTACTGAAGACGTAAAGTGGGGATGAGGATCAAGACGCATGAATTTTTTAAATAATATATTTTGATTATACGTATATATGATTTATTTTATCAGAAACACCGCATAATTTTTAAAATATAATATTCATAACGATTTATTCATTGCGATGTGTGTTGTAGCTAAATGTATGTTACAATTATAATATTATATTATAACTTTCAGTTAATTAAAATAGACCATGCAGTTAAAATTTTAGGCATCTTTATATTACATCTGAAATTTAATTACCATACCTTAATTTTAGCTATGATAGCTAATATTTTTTTTTCCATAGTCGATCATTTACTAGAAAAGAAATTGTTCGAAAAAAATCGAGTCTTTGTTTCACGTAAATGTTCTCGAATTCGAAAAGTCGATTAAAATGAAGCGAATAAGTAAATCTTTCACATATACACAGTGTCCCTTTAATCACGGATATTATCAAGTTCTAGGGCACCCTGTATATCGATGTGCCTGTAAAACAGGATAGTTTTTTTTATAGATACGATAAACACCATCGGCATCCGAGAAAAAAAACTAATTCACTGGCATGAGACTCGAAATGTCTGTCAAGGTCGGTGACTTTCCAAGAGTCGAGAAGTACTCACGAGTACTTCTGCGCACCCGAGACTGTGTCCTCTTACTTTTAACAGATATTATCTTAAAGAAACGCCCATTCTCTCTTTCGATTGCAATTAACGCTTTCACAGCTGTGCGAAACGAAATATTTGACGACATTGTAATGAATCGTTGAGCAAAGATTTACGATATTCGGATATTAATCTAAATTGTCCTTTTAAAAAAGTGCATATTATGTTTTATTTAAAAAATTTACTACTATTATCGTTATTTTACTATCGTTATTTTACTATCGTATTTTATTTTATTATCGTTATAATATTTTATACTATTATTTTACTATCGTTATTATATTTTATACTATTGTTATTTTACTTGTAAAAAGAAAATTTTAAATGGTAAGGGGAAATTACATAACTGATCTGGTATGCACAAGTCGAAAAAAATGATATTAGTTATTACAATTGTCCAATTAATTACGAAATTTTTTAATTAATTAGACAATTTGCGAAATTAGTGTTAATAGAGATTTTGCAATTTGTAATGTAACATTGTTTTGAATTATACGAATTTGCATACACAAACAAATAAATATTTCGTTAGAGGACGTGTCGCTTTGAGTTCAGAGTTCAAGTTTCGATCTCGGATTTCGCGCCAATCTATCAAAAAACTTCGTTAAAAATTCATTGAACGTATTATCCAAGATATGCATACTGCGGGATCCCTAGGACTTTCATTCCGACCCAAGGACACGCGGCGCTTGAGTTACCTGCACACGTTTCGCGTTGCGAGTCAATCCTTAGTATGCTATTTATTAGCCACTGCAGCGTCGCAATTTGATACGAGAAAAAAGATAGCAGACGCTTCGAAACATGTTATATATCGGCGAAGAAAGTAAATTTCAATTACTTGAAGGTTACCCGGTCGCGAGAGAGAAACGTATCGTGTGGAAAAAGTGAACAACGCGAGGAAGCGACGCGATTTGAAGTGTTGCATTAATGCGAGAAGAGAAGTGAACGTTCCTGGAACGCGAAGGAATAAAGAAAGTAGCGACACGTCCTCGACGCGTTTGGAAAAGTGTAGACATTTCACCTCTAAATGCACAGCACAGTTGACGAAAACTGACAGATACAAAATATGAAAAAAAAAAAAAAAAAAAAAAAGTACATAGGATGCTCGAAACACATCGCGCACTTTCTCCCTCGACTACGATATTGGAGAGATTGAATTTAAAAGAATGCCGCTTTTTGTTAGTATCTATCGAGGCGTCGATACTCCTTGAGTTACAGACGATTGAGAAACTAGACGATCTACGCCAATCACGATCTCGGCTTACTTTTTATTTGCATGATGCAATTGTATACTTTTTATTTCTATGATAGGTATTCATTATCGACGGTACTGTCACCCAGAATGATAATTATTGCATGCGTTGCATATTATCGATAAAAATTTTTATAAGAATAATTCTAGGATAATGAATATTCTAAGAATGTGACTCGTTTTAAAGTTGAATATTATTTCTTAAGGTTAAGTATTATTTTTATAAGATTAAATATTATAAATATTATATTATGTTATTGGCGCGAGAATAATTTTATATTCTGATGTAAAAAGTAGCACCAGAAGAGCGAAGTCTAGTCTCTCCTTTCCTACATTTTTTTTACTTTTAGGAAATACTTAGAAATTGTTGTTGCCAATTGCGGTATTTCTCAAGTTTTTCCTAATAATATTCATATGCGCAGGAACCGAATTTCAATGTATTATAATATGATATTACTCGATCGGAAACGTCGAAATTTACATATTCATCAATTCAAGAAAATTTTCGAACGTGAGCGATATGCTCGCCTCTGCATAATCTGTGATGCATGCGGCTCAAGAGCGTTGCATTTTTCATGCAGCGATCGGTCATGATATGCGTTGTCTGTTTAACCCGGCATGTATATAACAATCCTTCTTACGGTCGAGCGATTTATCGCAAATACACCAGTTTTCCATCGGTACCATTATTCCTTCCACAGGCCCGCGTGTATTAAGGAAGATGGAAGGAATATATGTAGCTACTTTGTAATGAAATATTTCCGATTTTAGTATTTTTCTAAGATTTTTATAGATCTACAACGGTGTGCTCTTTCTGTTATCGTGCGTGTAATAATTTCATCAGCCGAAACCTAGAATAAACGGATGTCTTGACACACACATGCACACATTACGATATATCGAACTGTATTAACGAAATTTGACATTCTGAAAGTAAAACTTTCTCGAGTAATTAATATGCACCTACTTTTCCGGGAGAAAGAGTTATAATGTAATGCAAACATAATTCATTCATTCATCACATCAAAGACACAATGTGAAATGTGGAGAAAAATAGATAGATAAACTCTATCATACAGTGACGTGCAAAAGTTTCCGGCCTGAGACATTTCGTACTCTAATTTATTTAAAAAAAAACCTAATGATTTTTTACCATTATGAGATGTGAGTATGAGATATAGGAAGCAAAATAATATAGTAAAAGAATATTATTTATGTTCGTTAAAATATTTATTATTATAATTGTTATATTTACATGTGCAAAAGTTTCCGGCCACATAATATATTTGACGCAATAGGACTTTAAAAAGTTGTTTACGAATAGTATTGAATGTTTACACTTAGATCATAGGAAGTCGTCGAAGCATAAACATGGCTCGGAATACGCAAATCCAAATTCGTGAGAGAGTAATTAAATTTTCAGAAGAAGGAAAGTCTTCTCGTGAGATTGCTTCACTATTATCGATAGGCAAATCAACCTTGAATGATATTATTGTTCATACCTTTCTGGATATGGTTTAAAAGATCGTCCGCGTAGTGGAAGACCACGAAAAACATCTAAAAAATTAGATCGTATCATTAAATGCAAATCAACTGCGGATGTCAAGAAAACTGCTGTCGAAATTGCACGCGAGCTGAAGGATGAAAACCTAGCCAATGTTAGCCGTAGTACTGTGACACGAAGACTACATGATGTGGGACTTTTTGGCCGTATAGGTATTAAAAAACCATTAATCAGTAAAAAGAATAAGAAGACCCGATTACACAGTACTTTCCTTCTTCTGAAAATTTAATTACTCTCTCACGAATTTGGATTTGCGTATTCCGAGCCATGTTTATGCTTCGACGACTTCCTATGAACTAGGTGTAAACATTCAACGCGATACTTATTCGTAAACAACTTTTTAAAGTCCTACTGCGTCAAATATATTATGTGGCCGGAAACTTTTGCACATGTAAATATAACAATTATAATAATAAATATTTTCACGAACATAAGTAATATTCTTTTACTATATTATTTTGTTTTCTATATCTCATACTCACATCTCATAATGGTAAAAAATCATTAGGTTTTTTTTAAATAAATTAGAGTACAAAATTTCTCTGGCCGGAAACTTTTGCACGCCACTGTAGGTAATAAAATGAATGTGTGCATTCCCAGATGTCCAATATGAGTAAGGTATACATATTACAGGTATACAGGGTGGGCCATTTTAATCAATCCACGCAATTATCTCCCGAACTATGCGTTGTTTGAAAAAATGTTTCAAATAGAACTTACTCTGTTTCAAGAAGGACATCTTATGGACACAAGTCCTATCTAGGTGGAGGTGCTTCCGAGATTTCAAGATGATCTTTGTTTTTTTAAATAGAACTACCCTAATTTTTTTATATAAATAGATTCTTCGCAATTTTTGACATAAAAAGTTTTAGAGATAGGATGGCCAAAATGTGACTAGTTTACGAGATATTTTATACTTTAATTTGACATTATTTTACATAAACTATGAAAGATCTCGTCAAATATTCATTTTTCGATGATCTTACCTCAATACTTTTATGCACAAAATAATGAGGAATCAATTGGTGTAAAAAAAACACATAGTTGTTTTTAAGAAATAATATGTAATTTGCAAATAGCTACTACATATTTTTTCTTAGAAATAACTATGTGTTTTCTTTACACCAATTAATTCCTCTCATTATTTTGTGCATAAAAGTATTGAGGTAAGGTCATCGAAAAATAAATATTTGACGAGATCTTCCATAGTTTATGTAAAATTATGCTAAATTAAAGTATAAAATATCTCGTAAACTAGTCACTTTTTGGCCATCCTATATGCCCTTATAACTTTTTATGTCAAAAATTGCGAGGAATCTATTTATATAAAAAAATTAGGATGGTTCCATTTAAAAAAACAAAGATCACCTTGAAATCTCGGAGGCACCTCCACCTAGATAGGACTTGCGTCCATAATAAGAGGGCAGGACTACAATTTCCGTGGTGCCCAGATTTGACTATGGATTCTTTATAAATGGACCATTTGAAACAAAAGTTCAAGAGTGGTAAAAGTCGTTATCGCGCTCATAGTTTCGAAGATATTAACCTTATTTTATCATTCGAAAGACGAAATAACTCGCATAAGTAAGTTTTTGTAAGAATCCTAGTACTACGATTTCCATGGCTCAAACAAACTCAAACACACGCACCCCACACACACGCGCACGCGCACACATACACACACATACCATACCCCCCATACACAAATCTAAAAAAAACCTTACTTATGCGAATTATTTCATTAATGTTGCGATAAAATAAGATTGATATCTCTGAAACTATGAGCGCGATAGCGACATTTACCACTCTCGAACTTTTGTTCTAAACGGTCCATTTATAAAGAATCCATAGTCAAATCTGGGCGCCACGGAACTCGTAATCCTGCCTTTAATTTCAATAAATATTTTGTCATTTAAGTGATTAATCATATAAGTATTAAACATAACTTTATAGAAAAATAAACAATTTAGAAAAATAAAATTTATTTTCCTTCGCATCTTTTGGCGCGATGAACCGAGTAATATATACATTATGTTTTGGAGCATTGACATTTAAGTGTTGAGCAAGACAAATATGTTTGGATATAAATATCGGATGTCAAACGGAAAAAAGATGTCAAACAGAATGGGATAATACACAATCAAAATTAAATAAAACATACCTCGATTTGAAAATAGAGTGGAGTGATGAAATATTTTTCGCTGTTACGCACGTGTTGTTACGGTAGCTCTTTGGCGGTGCCAAAATACTATTTTCGGTTTCTAGATGCACTCTTTATCGGGCCCTTGTTTCTCAAAACTTTACGATCTTTCGCGTCAAGAGATGTGCATACATGAACAACACATCCCTCTTAATACATATTAAAATGCTCGCGGCGTGCGCAAATGTATTAACGAATAATAACTACTATATACATATATATGAATTCAACGAACACTTACGTATAAAGAATAAAATATTTGTCACCGGCAATAATCACGTGGCAAGACCGATTGACAGCTGAGGCGAATCGACGTTCTGTGCGCGGGACGCTAACTCCCCCTCCGTATTATACGACGCGCACCGATCGACTGACTGACGTTTGCCGCGAGCAACGCTTACTATTGCCACTCTCTCGGCCGTTTCCGTAAGTGCTCGGTCGCGCTCGACTGTGCTCGGTCGCGCTCGACTGTGTTCGGTCGCGCTCGGTGTTCACCCTCGCTTGGCGCGCGAACATTTTATATGTATAAATACGTTTTTCATATTATATTTGTTAGAATCCGTTCTCGTGCACGGGCGACAACGCATGCGTTCAAGCGCGTTATCTTTGTTTAGACCAAATTTGTGTGCGATGATTAAATATTTGATCGAAAATACATAAAACACTCAATCTGTTTATGGCAGTAAGATTTAGACCTTATCTTGGTCAATCAGTGCCAATTCAAATCGTAGAAGTATTACTTGTATTGTTTGTATCGCATAAAAGCTCAAATGGAAATATAAACAGTTAGGTTTTCGAGAGATTGTTTTGATTCAGGAGACTATGTTATTTGAAAAAATGATTTCTCGTATCCCTATATCTCTATGCGTATTTCCATTCCTATACACGAAGATATTCGGAGATATATCACTTTGACACTTTATTACTTTGACGCTCGTGTTTCTCGAACATGTGACGTAAAAGCCCGAAAATCGCATACTCAATCAAATTGACATAAGACAATAAAATATATATCGATCGTTTTATGAGTAATTAAAGATGTAGTTATATAAAGCAAATGATCGGGTTAAAAAGACATTTGCAATATTCCTGATAGCTTACATAAATAATTTACGACTGTATTTAAACTTGTTTAAATATTTGAAATTCTATTCCAACCACAATCATCTTCCATAACTTATTAGTTGCAAATAGGAGTCATTACATATACAATGTTTTCTATTGCAATACAATAGGTAGAGTAATGTATCTAGTAAAGTAAAATATAGTCTAACACGTAGTTGTCTCGGGTCTAAAATACCAGGAATCGCAATCAAACTAACGTTAACAAATTTTCAAATATTATCAGTAAAACGTGTTTTTCGAGTTAAAAAATCAATAATGTATTCAGAAATGCAAATTTCAAGCTCGAAACCTATTCTTTTTTTGTTGCACAATTTTTTTTAAAAGACATTTTGCTCGTTTTGTCGTTATATTATATTTTATTTATACTATTGAATACACGAGTGATGGCAAACGCGAAATTAATTTATTGATTTTGAAGTTTAATGCAAAAAATTCACATATTCTGCTCTTATGTTAAAATTCAATATAACTGCAATGAAATACTCCATCTTAAATTTTTTATAAATAATCAAAATGTACAAGTTATACGAATAAAAAATTAAAAACAAATTTTAATTTTAACGGGCCATAAAGAGCCGGACGCGGATTTTTATTTCAATAAATCCTCTTGATCTCCCCTAAAGAAACATAGTCGAGAAAAATATCGGGACGAAGTCGCTGAATCGGGAATTCTCGATAGAGATTTATTTTAATACAAACCAATACCATTCGCGTCTGACTTTTTACAGCCCGTTGAAATTTAAATTTGTGTTTCGCATTGAGTCTTACTAAATTTTTAAAAAATTTAAATCCTATATTATAATTTATAATGATTGCTAATATATGTTTACTGTGAAAATTAATAACGGAAGAGTGAGAATAGTATATCCCATTGTATATACAATATAATCATATCTCAGCTCTTCAAACTCTTCACAATATTCAAATTTAATGTCTTATAATTTTAAAACTATTGTATGTGTGTGTGTGTCTGTGTGTGTGTGTGTGTGTGTGTGTGTGTGTGTGAACTTGATATTTTTTATTAGAACTTTCGACAATCTCTTATAAAAAAGAAAGGAGAAATGCGTCTATTGTTAAGTGCTGCATTATTCTACAATCTGAAAATTGCAAATTTCTCGAGGGACTCTACTTGTCGGACTATTGTCCGAGTATCGTTATTTCCATTACAATGAAACCTATCTCGTTTCAAACCTTTCCGAAATATTTCATTTTTCTTCCAATACAAAGGTCTCGAATCGACATAAATCTTCTAAAGAAATTTTGTTAAATGTCAATTTGTTATTCGGGAAAGCAACAATCAACAATAATTAAGTCCTGCTAAGTGAACATCTCTGCCTCAAATAAAATTTGATCAGTAGAATAGTAATCCTTCTCTCCTTATTTTTTCAATCGATTAATATTACGTCACGTTGCCAACGTAACAATATAAGTATACAATTTGCCGCACAGTCGTATCGACGTCCGATCGTCACAGCGGTTAGTGATGGGCTTTCGCAATTTGTAAGCCCATCAGGAAAGTAGGAATGCAGTCAAGCGACAGCACGATTGAGCGATCAAAAGAAAAAAGATAACGTCGAACCCGAATATCAGATCGAGTCTTTGTAAAACAGTAAAAAAAAGGGACCCGTGTACATTTTTATTATTTGTATGCAAACGCATCCCACATGTATTCCACATGATTTACCACACACGAATTTACTTCTATAGTTCACGCTCTATCAATCTATCTGTATTTTTTGACAGTTGCTGATGATAATCGAAATCTGGCATTATCCCAGATTCTCAGATTATCCCCAGATTTCGGACCCCGTTCGAATCTATTAATCATAAACTTTCATTTAAGCCATCATTTAGCTCAATTAAAGGTGGTGAAAAAAAGGGGAGAAATTTGGCCGCACTCTCACTCTGTGCGTGTGTGCGTGCGTGCAGTTTGTGCGGATCCATATACATACTTTCGCGTACATACGCGCCTTTTCGTCTTTCAACTTTTCTGCGTGTTCGCTCGACGATCGGACTTTGCCTCTCGAATATATTCTTCGAGAGAAAAACACTTCGAATCTCTGGAAAACTTTCCCGTACGCTTTCGCGCTTCTACGAAGGTTCGGTCGCTCGGTTTGCCCTTCTGCACTTTATTGTAATTTGTTTTGAACAGATAATGCAACACTTTCCCTATTGATACGTCATCTCATGTGCGTCATCTCGAATATCTTTTAAGCAGGAAATTGCTTCTGATACATTGCTCCAGTCAATTAGGGGTACGCTTCTTTAAATGTATGACGTATGTCGTATGACGTATGTCGTATGACGTATGACGTAAGCGTATATAATAGATATCTCAAGTCTTAAACATTTCTTTTGATATATAAACGTTTAATAAATACGTAATATATCAACTTTCTTTAAATATTGACATTCGGTCAATTTATCGTCTAGTGATCCATTTGCAGAATTAGAAATATGCTATTCTTTAATAAATCTATCTCGATTCGAATAATCGAAAATGTTCGATATGCACATTAATATATTTGATTATCTAATATTATTAACAAAATGTTAAAATTTGTATTGTAACATTGTTTTAGAAACGGACACATATGTATGTGTATGTATTCAGAGCATAATTTTTTTATTACGATGAAAAACCTGATCTAGAAAGGAAAATTTTCTGAGTGAAGATATTTAAGCCAGTAGGAACCGTGCAGCAGATACAGATGTTTGTATTATTCTACGTCACTAGTGATGTTTTTGAAATGTTTTTAGCGAAAAATTTTTTGAAAAAAAGCGTGATAATTATTATTATTCTTTTCTATAAATTATGATATTTTAGAGTTCTCTTTCTCTTTTTAATAAAAAAAATATATATAACGACCATAATAAAGGTATGTGATCTGTGTAACGCCCGTACTCTCCAAGGCTGAAAAAAAATCGACAGCCTTGTAACAGTGTGTTCGTCTGTTTCATCAAAGTGCTACGTACGCGGCCGTAAAATGCAGCACGGGAGTGGAAAGTGAGAGAAATCCGTCGTCGTACAAATAACGAATAAAATCGGCGGCCGTTCTGCGAGTTTACACGATGATTACGCATCGCGGAGACTATTATCCGGTGTTCCGATACGCGCATCGTCGAAAACGCTATTCTCGATCGAAGTTTGCGCGCGGTTTCCCGCGGCTTTTATCACGGAAAAACAATGTAATCGCCGACGTCGGGAAAGGCTGGCTGCGTGCGTAAATTGTCTATGTACGATGTCTCGTTACTCGCGCGCATTCCAAGTAGAAATCGCTACTTCGCTTTCTATCGCGTCGTTTATCGCGATGCTATCGGACGTCACGCGCTGCAAATGATTCCTTGTATACAGTATCCGCGATACTGTTGTCGTAAAAATATCATGTAACGTTGCTATAAAAAATCTAATACGCCGTACAAGTCCGAAGAGAGTTAAGAAATTGGATTATTTTCCCAGCTAGGAGAGTATTATTGAGATATATCTCAATGGGGCTTCTCGTTCAGCGATGATAAAATTAAATCGACGGCGAATAATGAGGGGAAAAAACAAAAAAACAAAAAACAAAAAACACGACTGCTCTCTGTGTGCAAAAAAAGGTCTACCTTATTTCTCTCGATCGAGAGAGAAACCCCGTAAATCATGAACGCGTTTCCAAACAGTTTACGTTTCGCGCGTGCCGCCGATCGTTCTCACGGTCAGCTGAATATATTTTCGCCGAAAATTCCCCGAACGCTTGATCGGGATATAATGTAGGAAGTCGTCGAAGTGAATGAAAGTACATACGTTCGACGAAATCGCAATTGTTCTTGCTACTCGCGTCATCACTTATTCCGATCATCCGCTCTCTGCTCTCTTCTCTAGATTATATTTTAACGACGCATTACACGTGATTGCAACTTTGATTGACGGCCGAAACGATGATTCGGCTGCTCGCCAATCATCCCGCAATCATTTACGGGAGAAAGATATGGAGATATTGAGTCTTTAACCTTTACCAACATTGTAAAAATATGCAAACTTTGCAATCTAACATTTTTTACTCCGACAACCAGTAGTCATCAAGTGTTATTGTGAAACACAAATACAGAAACATAAAAAATAGCTGTGATTCATATGAGAAATATATTCAAAACAAATTTTCCATATCATGGCTCAAAAAATATAATATTCTCATTTTCAATTTTATTGTATTCTGTCAGAGGACTTAGAGTTTTAAAATCGCGCTTTCACAGATATATTTTTCAAATATAAATTGATTGTTGTTAATTGATACTGTAATTGTCTCTTTAATTAATTATTCCTTTTATCGATCGTTTCTTTAACCTAAAAATTAAAATTGTATAAAAAAAAAAACTCTAGTTTTATTTATACATATATTCTATTTTTACATGTACCTTTTCTTTCGCTTTCTTTCGAAAATAAATAAAAAGATATAAAACCTGTTTTGATTTTAACCGATATTTAAAAAGGCGATATAAAAATATACATACATATATATATATATACTGCATTTATACTAGGATCATTTTTTCAAACGCATAGTTCGGGAGATAATTGCGTGGATTGATTAAAATGGCCCACCCCGTATATATAATAAAAATAACAGAACAAATATCGAAACATTTACATATCTATTTAAATTTTGACAATATCATTTTCATGAGCCACATCTACATAGATAAATGTATCAAGAAATAGGCTCTGCTAAATTATGCAAGCTGATTACAGAACTTACTAGAATTTTGTACAAATGCATCTGATTTCTTTCGGGACTATGTAAATTAGTATACTATTACGAAGTATTTACTCGAAACTTGGAAATATTTCCTAAGGATTTTCCAGACATTTTCGTTCACATTTTTGGACAAAATTAGAGTATTTTTAAATGCAAGTTTAAAATAAATTCGTTCTTTTATTATCGCGTGAGATTAATATTTTCCTACTCGTACGATATTGGAGAAAAAATTGAAAGCTTGTATGCTTTGTGTACAAAGTTTCAAATATGAGAAAAAGTATTATACAAGAGAACTAACACGGTTCTGACCGATTCCTGGCTGTTCGTAAAATAAGAGCAAAATCTTTAAAAAAATATTTAAACAAAAATTCCCCAAACACTGATTTAAAAAATATATCCTGAGCATATCTTAATTCTTCCAGATGAAGAAATTCTCTGAGAATTCAAGATTTTGCCAGGTTTGTTCAAATAGGTGAGAAGACACTTTGAATTGTGCAAGAATCGTTCGCTTGTGAACATTTCTTCTTGCCATTATGTATTATAATTTTATGTTAAATAAATAAACAGAAAAGCGAAAAAAAGGACAGCAAATATTGTCGAATTTCGAATATTAAAATGTTACAAAATTATATTTTGCCGAATATTAAAATGTCACAAAATGTCATAAAATGTCAAAAAATTACTTTGCCGTTTTCAAAATGGCTATCTGTATATTTTCAAAATAATCTGCATATGAGCAATGTCCTTGTATTCATGAACTGTAATCATTAATTATATTCAGTATATTGACTGTTAAACGTTTCGCTTTTATTTGGTTTATATGCTTGACGAAGATAAAAAGTGTCAAATAAATCAAGCAGATAGACTTTTCCCTGTCTATTACACATAGAAATTGTTCAATTTTGTGCGATCAATTCTTTCCGCGAAAAGAAAAGAACAAATACAATGTTAGACACACTTAAACGTATCGTTTACATCGAGATAAAAATATCAGAGCAAAGAAATGTAATTCACAATATCTGTATTACGGAGGAGACAATCAATGTACATGTTATCGAAAGTTGCATGCGTGAGACTATTACATAATATATTTTATGATTGATTTATTATCACTGCATAAAGAGCAAGCGAGCACGTATTACATGAGCGATAAAGGATATTTATATAAGTGTATCCGCGTTAGATAATAAAATGCTTCTTTTTTTCGCGGGAAGAATTGATCGCACAAGATGTACACACAGCACATTATTACGGTAAAGAGGTCAAATTCCTCCCCTTTTTTCACTACCTCCAATTGAACTAAGTGATGGCTGAAATGAAATTTTATGACTAGTAGATTAACCTTAAAAAATATTATGTTGAGGTGAGCAAGCGTTCCAAAAAAATAAGCGATCCAAGAAAGCCGTCAGCAACAGATTGCACTTAAAATTACAACAAATCGAACAAAAAAAAATAGAACTTCTACATTAGAAGCATAGAATTTGCTTGAACACGCACATTTTAGTGAAAAGTTCGAATGTTATTTTTGTTCGATTTGTAGTAATTTTTAGTATCGCTATCTGTTGTTAACGCCTTTTCTGAATCTTATTTCTTTGAAATGTTTGCTCGTCTCAACATAATATTTCTAAGGATTAATCTACTAGTCATAAACTTTCATTTAAGCCATCATTTAGCTAAATTGAAGATGGTGAAAAAAAGGGGAGATTTTTCTATGGAAATTTGGCCACACTCTTTATCCCGTACAATGCCTGCGATGACAAAATTGAAATAGCTTGGTTGTAATTTAAAGTCAGTCCCACGTACGAGTATGTATGACGTGCATGTATTAACGTTGTAACGCGGCGCGGTCTCTTCCGCAAGACGCATACGGCATATTTATCGTACGTGCAAGAAATTACACGGAAATCCCAGTCCCAGAACGAGAGAAGGAATTCCGAGAAGGAAGATTTGAGTCCCGTTTGCATGGCTGATGCAACATATTGACAATAATGGAGTGATTCACTACGTACTCTGAAGCCGTTACAGATTACGCAATATTATGTATTGTGACGGAAACGTTACCAAGAAAAAATTAGCTAACGTAATTATTGGCTAAAATAATGATCAGGTTATTGATGATAATTAGCTAAACTGGTCGACCAAATTGTTTTTCCATGTGTTGCTTTTTTCGTAACAAAAATGTGTAGCTCGCATAAAAAAAGTATTATTTCTTCTTTAATATATTAATATATCATTAAAATATCGTTCTTTTTTGTACTTGTATATTATGTTTTATTTTAATGTTTAATCAATGTTGCTGTTCTCTCACTGTTCGTCTTTTGTACTTATTTAGCAGATTCGTAGTTAAATAAACATCTATATGCATTAATGCAATTTATTTATTTTACTTAAAATATTCAATCTAAAATGTTGACCTTATAAAATAGATTAACAAACTTAAGTTATAAAAAGAACAGGGGTTTATTGTTTGTCAAATGACAAGGTTCTTTTTTATCACTATTTAAATTGTGCAAATTAATGCATAATGCATAATTTGATCTTATAAAAGAGAGAAAGAGAGAGAGAGAGAGAGAGAGAGAGAGAGAGAGAGAAGGAAAGAACAATAAATCTGAAATATCCGATTTATCTAATATATCCTCGCGTATCCTATGTATTCGATATCTGTTATATTTCTCTCTCGTTACTCTCTTTCGTGTAAATAGTTATAAACACAAGTTTTTCGTAACTTTATCGTCGGTTCAAATTTTGTCCTTTAATTTACGCATACGTGACGAAAGTCTGTTTGCCTAATCCATTGCTTCCCGTCACACTTTCTAGAGAACACAAACTAGTGACGTACGTGCCATCAAAGTTATGCATGAAGAATATATGTGTATGCGTATATAATCGAGTCGGTAAGCCGCGTAATAATAGTTGCGATACGTTCAACGAAATTTCTATTGTTAGTTCACGCGTGACCCGGCTAGAATCACGTCTAGACTCGATCATTACAATCATTTAAAATGTTGAAAATTAAATGTTTGAAATTAATGTTTGAAATGAAAGACTCTGATATTTAGATATAATGTCAGGAGAGACGGGCTAATTAAGAGCCTAGCGCGGAAGTCCTTTGCGCGGTGCGCAAATTTATATCGAAAATCAAAGTTCGAAAAATTGGTTTTCAAAATCGACATATCCACTACATAAGACTATAGCAACGTGAAACAAAAATATGGTAAAGTATTGTAATAAGTGATTGATCGATTCGCTTATTGCTTAACTTTTACTACTCACGTTTTTTTACGTGCCATAAATATACCCAACAATAAGCAAACCCAGTTTAATTTAGTTCTGATAAAGAGCAGCACTTAATTGCAAGTGATAATTGAGAAATATAGATATACATATGTCCGTTTTTAGGAAATTTATATTAGTTTGGTATTTTTTCTATATATACAAGCTAAATATACAGGCTAAAAATAAACGAGAATGAACACGTAACTCCTCACACAAAAAAATGTTTTAAAAAACTTATGATTATGTAGAGTAATTCTTCACGAGTTTTTTTCATACCAATTTTATGACATTGCATTTTACTTTGTTTTCACTCCCGACTGCTGCCAACCGTAGGTTGACAAAAAACGGAGGGAGTAATGCGTTTCACCGAGCTCGGATCGATTATCTTATTTATTTTGTATGAGACGTTAGAATAAGTGATTGTTTTATCGCTTTTTCATAGAAAATGTGTGAATAAAATTTCGAGCAACGCGTTATTATTAAATTTCTAACAAAACTGGATAAAAACGGTCAAGAAATTATAGACAATTAAAAAATGTGTATTACGATGACACGTGTATACGCGTAGCAAAAGCAATTTCAAGAGGATAGAGATGTTATAGATGACAAGAAGACAGAACGGCCGAGCATTTTAATGACGGACGAGAGAATTCGATTAATTGCGCGTAAAGATCAACGTTCAATCATTTGACTAATCGCAGAACAACTAAATATCGACGAAGAAAGTCTTCGAACATATGTTCTAAGAAAAAAGTGTACGAAAAATTTTACACGAACATCTTGGAATGAAAAAGGTTTGCGCGCGCATGATTCCAAGAATTCTAACGGATGCTCAAAAAGAAAACCGCGTTGAAATCCTTTGGGCGATTTTAGAAAAAATTAGATTACACTCCAGACTTTTAAACATGTCTATAATTTCTTTATCGCTTTTATCCAGTTGTGTTAAAAAATTAATAACGCGTTGCTTCAAATTTCGATCACACATTTTCTATGATAAAGCGGAAAAAATTGGTCCATAAAATTGGTATGAAAAAAACTCGTGCAGAATCACTTTACATAATCATGTTTTTTAAAATAATTTAAAATATTTTTTTGTGAAATAAAAGTTACGTAATTATTCTCGTTTCTTTTTAGCTAGATTTTGTATTACAGCTCAAATTTTAAGTCTCAGAATATTTATATAAATATATTTTTGTTGTATCTTTTTCAAACTGTGAATATGATTTCTTAATTGAATCTCAGTTATATATATAATTGTGTGTGTGTGTGTGTGTGTATGTGTGTGTCTTCGGTTTTGACGTCACTTTTTATTTATCAAATATCCTTGTACACACATACATATTCTCATGTTTACATTTGTTATATTTACATAAATTTTCTGAGGTTTAAAAAGAGTTCGAACTGTAATACAAGATCTAACTAAAAAGAAACGAGAATAATTACGTAACTCTTATCTCACACACAATTATATTTATAATTATGTGTGTGTGTCTTTCGGTTTTGAAGTCACTTTTTATTCACAAAATATCTTTGTACACACATACACATTCTCATGTTTATATTTTATTTTCGGTTAGGGGTCAAGGAATCATTCATATAAAATTCACCAAAATTTCATATAAAATTCATATAAAATTTGAAAATCAAAATCATTCATACAAAATTCATCAAAATTTGAAAAGCTGCAAGACGATATTTATATAATTATTATAGGAAATTTGAAAATGAAAATCATTCATATAAAATTCATCAAAATTTGAAAAGCTGCAAGACGATATTTATATAATTATTATAGGACGCGAAGTTCATCGAAAAGAAAACTATTATTTAAATTTGAGCGTTACGTTGCAAAATGACAAATCTAAATTTTTCAGGAAGGAACAAAGAAAAATGCGAATGCGCGCTTCGAGAAATATTCAAACATATATGTATTGGAAAATTTTAAAAATCCATGATCCTATATCGATGAACATATTCCGCGTTTATCGCACGCACTTGTACGCGAATTATATTCTTCACGAACGCGTGTGATATGAAACATTCCTCGATCCCTAAGTGACCGAAGACCGAAATTCTCGCATATCCTGCGAGAACATAACCTATACAGCGAAAAGGAGGAATAATGATTGACTTACTGTATAATAAGCCGGGAAACGTCGGTGTCATCAAGAAGGCATCCGTGCCGAGATCCTCCGTGCGTCGTCGCCACCCCTTCGACACATTGGTTTAATTAACTTTCACTCGATCGCATCATTCTTACACACCGTTTCAACTTCAGGACTAAAAATACGCAGGCGTAGGACCAATGCAGGCAGACAGCAGACAGCGGCGACGGAGGTTTGTCGTGCGCAGCCTTCTCGCGACATCTGGCGGACATTTCGGGAATGAGTCGCGTAATTTATTGATCGTGAATCTTTTGTATTATAATTATACCTCTGTCATAATTAACACGTTTTCGGCAGAATATTTTGACTTCTCGATTAAATCGCTCTGAAAGTAATTAATAACGTCACAATTCTATCTCTTCAGTTGTGTTTACATAATTATATATTTATAATTAAAAAATGAAATAATTGCTCCGATTAAAAGAGCTCGCTATTTAAAAATCATGAATCACGTTTTTATTATGATTTATAGAATTTATTTACGCCGGTGATCGTTTTCTGAAAAATTGTATTACTTTCTCTCTCTTTTCCATATAACTTGAAAGCGAAATAAAATATTATTTAGAAAATTAAATATTTGAAGTAAATGTGCATGTAAAAATAAGTTTGCTGCAGTACTATTGCTAATTACTGATATGATAACTATCTTTCAACATTTAGCATTAATTCGTTATATTTGAAATGTTATAATTGAAACGTTAATGTATTCAAATGTATATATGCATAAATATAAATATAACTCGATAAAAAATGAATATACATATATTTATACAGTTATAAGACCAAAGATCATTGCAGTTACAACGATAAGATAATAAGAGGTTGAGAATATTTATTAGAATATTATAAATATTCTCAATAATATTGAGAATATTTATATTACACTTATTGTACATTATACTGTAGCATTATATATATAGATATATGTATGTAATTATATATTATATGTGTAATTTATGTATAAAACTCGCGTGTTGGCGAGCGAATTATCACAGAAAACCAAACGTCGTTACAATAACGTACACTTAATTATGAATGGTAGCCGATCTTTGCACTTCACCCGAATGCCTGGCGTGATTCATCATAGACTCCACGCGATTCGCCGTCTCGCGCACGACGTCGGATATCTCGTCCGGTAGATGATCCAACGTGGGGATATGCGCCGATAATCGTTTATAAACAGAGTCCCTGTTGCCGTCCTTCTTGTGCCGTCTCTGCTCCTCGTACTTGAGCTGCTGCTTCAAGAATATCGCGTTCTTGATAAACTCCAGAGTATTCTCAAAGCTCTTCCCGGCACCTTGCATGGTCTTGATGGCGCTGACAGCATATTCCACGTCGTAACATCTGCCTAGCAATTGTTGCTGCAACGCCAGCACTTCCACGCGTTTCTCCACCATTGGTGGCAACGCTTTCCTCACGTGTTCCTGCAGCCTGTAAAAGGCGAGTGACGGCTCGTTGGCGACGATGTGCATGTTCTCTGATATGCGTTCAGTTGCTGCAACACAACATAAAGTAAATATACGAAAAAGTACACGATGTAAAGTAAATTTAAAAACTTTTTCTTGGGAAGATAGATGTTACGTAAGATCATTATATATTAATACAATAATAATACTAACCCTTTTTAACTTTTGTTTCCAGCTCTTGATCAGGTTGATATATTTTCGCCGCCATTATTTAAAATGTCAAACAATGCCACAATTTTAAGCGTTACAGAGCATTAATTCGACATCTTACAATATAATAATTGCTTCAATTATCTGCACTCTTTATGTGTATCAACGAAATACATCAATGTCATAACCCATCAATGCCGGTCACCGTTTCACATTCTTCTAAAATGTATTATATCTCTCTCTTTTAAAAGACAGTGTTCCTTTCTCTCTTTTATGCCAATTGATTCTCTGATTCTGTTAAATTTAAGTAAGCGTTAAATAAGATGAAAGTGATAAAGTCGCTCCCCCCGCACTTTCCTTTCGCATGAATCAAACAGCTGTCGCGGCGATCAGCTGATCGTTGACAGCTTCGGCTACGTTCCACTTGCTGCGCT
Source organism: Lasius platythorax (assembly GCA_963971435.1). Taxonomy (NCBI): domain Eukaryota; kingdom Metazoa; phylum Arthropoda; class Insecta; order Hymenoptera; family Formicidae; genus Lasius; species Lasius platythorax. Next base: position 17,433,977 of record OZ020543.1, on the reverse strand, counting down.
GCGCTCCGAAATTCATTGGTTAATTTTCGGTGAACGACAAGGATGAAATAATTCCACGAGCGTTGCGATCGCCAAGTGGAACGTAGCCTTCGACGGCTACCGCCATCTTACAATTAGCTCTTACAGCGCGTACCGGAAGTAGCGATATGTGTACGCGGATTTATCATTCGTGTGCACTTGTGTCGGAAACGTGGCAGCGAACGGGGCGCTGTTGGCGTTTCTCGCGAGTATCCTCCTTTCTCTCTTCTCCCCTGGGTTCTTTCGTATGGATCCGAGAGACACGAGACGTTTTGTATGCTGAGGACGAGCGAGGATAATAAATCAACGCGATCGCATCGGATATTTTCCACGCAAAAAAACGTGAGTTTCATTCGTTTTTCATACATTCGTTGTAAGCATATTCTCACATTCACGATACATTCACGTAAATGCAAGTGTTTTCCCGCAAAACCAAATCATTTGGTGGCATAATTTTCGAGATTAATGGATAAATTGACATAAGGTTGACATAAAGTCGCGATTATAAACTAATTGATTGACGTCAATGGATTCATATATGTTAACAGTGTCTTATAACGAAAATTGAGTGACAATTAATGAAATCTTTTTTTTAATCTTGCAGAAAATGAAGTGGCCCGTCTTACTCGCAGCATTCGCTGTGTTATGCACAGTTGCATATGCAGAGGAGGAGGAAAAGGCTGCTAGATTATTAGTCTCTAAACAGATACTTAACAAATATCTAGTAGAAAATATGGATATAGTTATTAAGGTAGAGTGAGAAAAGTACCTTTTATATTCAACATTTCAAATATCCATAGAGTATCTTATCCAAAAATATTCTTCTAATGACGTCCGTGATGTAAATATTTTGTATCATTAAAATATATTGCACTCGATGGATATTCTATGCATCTCTATTAAAGCGTCATACAAACATACTTTGATATACTAAGAGTTAAAATTTACAGTACACTATTTATAATACTGGCAATGTGGCTGCATCTGAAGTCGAGATCACAGACAATTCATTCCATCCAGACCACTTTACTCACGTGAGCGGTGAATTAAACGCTAGGATCGATAATGTGCCTCCTTACACAAATGTGAGCCATACTGTGGTTGTGAGGCCGCGCAAGTTTGGATATTTCAACTTTACCTCGGCTGAAGTTTTGTACCGCCGCTTTCAAGAGGCTCCTAGATTACAAGTGGCGGTAAGCAGCGAACCTGGCGAAGGACTCATTGTGGCATACAGAGATTATGACAAGCAATTTTCATCTCATGTGGTAAGTACAATGCGAGTATCGTACAGAATTTTATTCGTAATGAAGAATTATAGAATTATGTGGAGAAATAGCCTTACAATTACTCTGAAAACTTAAAAGAGAAATTTAATGGAAAACAAAGTTTCCATTAAATGGACAGTTCATATACTGCAGTATATTATATACACAGAGATTATATACTCTGCATGGCTCTCTTGTACATTTTTACATTTTATTTTTCATCATCTTGTAAATCATTTTATTTCCTTTCCATGTAAGATTATTATTAAATTACTTTATTTCCATTATATAGTCTTATACACATATAGTTGCATTGTTTTCTTTGTAACAAACTTATAATAATTATACTGCATATCTAACGAAGTCTTATGTGATCTAAAGTAAATAGATCTATCCATGTATCCTACAAGTATCATTGTCTTAATGTAATCATGTTCTCTGTTGTGTTTCGTAGGTCGATTGGGCCGCGTTCGCTGTAATGACTCTACCTTCTCTGCTTATTCCATTCGCCTTATGGTATTCGAGTAAATGTAAATACGAGAAATTGTTGAAGAACACGAAGAAACACTGATCATATTTTAAATATTAGAGTTTTTTTTCAGGAATATTTCTAGATCACTTTATATATAAATTTTCCTACGTCATTATAAGAAATACGACTGTTCCACACTACGTACATCTACTTTTGTAATAAACGCTATTGTTTATGAAAAATCACGCCGCGTTTTTCCTCTTCAACATGAAATATATCCTTAATTATTAGACTATATACGTATCCTATGAATATATATATATATCACAGTTTCTCACAGAATATATATAAAAAAATAAGATTTTTCCAAGATGACGTATGATATACGTCGAATAACAATGTGTTTATTGCTATTTTATTTACGTAAACAAAAATAGTGAGTTTACTGCTATTTTATTTACGTAAAAAATATAGCTTTTTATACGACTAGGAACTGTACATATCATTATTAAAATGAATGTAGCACATTTAAATTGTGTACCATGGCAATGTTAACAAACATGATAATTACAAATATGAACAATTATATTACTTTACACACATGCACGCACAATTGTCACAGAATCATATAATTATATACATATATATTGTATATATATATATATATAATCATTGTACATATATGTATATACATATACATATATATATGTACATAGTGCATATATATATATATGTGTATATGTAATATTGTATATATTATCATATTAGACAATATGATATATAATCTGCCACATTAAGAAAAAATACAAACCTGACATTTTACGAAAATTCGAAAAATCTTTTTTTTGAGAAGTCAAAAAATTTCTATATGATTTTGTATATAACAAAATGACAGTAGTTTTGACTTTAAGGCACGATTTTGCGACGATTGCGCATTTATTACAAATAAAGGTAACTTAATTGAATTATATTATCAATAGTATTACGTATATCAGCCGTATTACGTTAATGAATGTAATGAATTACTCTTACAAAATTAAGTATCTTAATTGAATGTTTCTTAATGTTAATGTCGGAGCGGATGTTGTTCTTTTAACGAATCTTTGTCAATAATTCGGAGATGTGGTCTCCGCGTGTATATTCGATTTTATATCGAATAGTATAATACTATTCGATCGTACTATTCGATTCTCTCATATACCCTTCTTACGTATGGCGTGCCGAAACTACGCGGATCACCGTAAACAGGCGATTCGAACGCTGAGAATGGTCTTAACGGCGAAGTTGACGGTCTGCCAGTCGAAGTGGGAGTCGTACATGGGCCACAAATCGTCTTCTTCAACATCGGTGGAGATTTATCAGCTGTAAAAAAAACATTGCCATTGTCACACACAAATGTTGCGCGTTGCGAAGACGCTAAAACAAATAAATTGCGATAGTAACATTAAGTGCGGATTGAAAAAAACGCGCATACCAAAAACGCTTCTGTTCCTGATCGCTAAATCGATACTCGCCACCCTATGTTTCCATACTGAAAAATATAGAAATCGCGTTAATAATGCTGATATCTTTTTTATTCATAAAAATAATATACAAGTTTAAGAAATTCGAACTTAGTCTTACCGTAGAAGATTGTAATCACAATAACAGCAAACGTTCCAAGCGTATATCTGTGAAAATATATATAATTCACCCATTGCACTCCGGACATAGGGATGAAGTGATTATATCTCGACACGCGTATGTGCAGCTGAAAAGAAATGAGTAATAATAATTATATCTGCAATATATACAAAAAAAAATTATTTATAAACACACATGCAGCTTACTTACAGATACATTTTGTTTGGTCAAATCATTCGCAATGAACACTCTTTGCCCCGGAATCTCATCCTGATTATGCGTCAAACGTAGTTTATATTGCATTGTAAATTTGGAGACGTATTGTTGCGAGGTGACGATTACACCATCTGGTAAATCAATCTAACAAAAAAATAATAATAACAGTATTATTTTGTAAAATATACGGACAAAGTGAAAAGACAAACATTAAGTTCTCAGCAAGCATAATCTCGATTAAAAATGAGAAACCATTACAAGATGTATAAGGCTTTATTTAATCATAATATATAAGTTTTAGCAAAGCAAATATATATTCACAAGATTCTCGCGTAAAATCTACTTACAGTGAGATGCTGTAACACCGACGGCAATCCATATACTTCGAACGTCATCGATGGCGCGCCACTGTGACTTTGAGCGGTGACGAATACGATTTCCTTGGCGTCGACGTACATAGGCGGTAAATAGGTGAGTTCTAATGCCGCCGATTCGATGTCTTGGCTCCGGGCACTGATTTGAATACGGCTCTCTGATATACTGGCGGCCACAGTCGGAGAGGTCATCGATACGATGTCGCAGTAATAAAAGCCTGTGTTAACGTGAGAAGGAAAGAGATAAGAGTCATTATAACCGGTGTGCTCACATATCTTTCATTATTACCGTAGAAATGACTGCGCACGTGGTACCGACCTGTCACGATATCGAAGCGTGGCTTCACGAGGAACAGATCCTTCACGTCGACCGACAAAGTCGACGAGACGAACTGCACGTTGCACGTATAGGGAAACGCGTTCAGCGCGAATGATGACAACGTACGGCAACCGCCTAGACCTCTCGCCAACACATTATTCTCCTTGATCTCCTCATCTTTGCTCTTCAGCACGAGCGGCACGCTAAAAACTTCCGCACCAGTGATATTCCTCCCTCTCAGAGGAACGATAGATACCTGTAGAAAAATAAGCTTTAATATATACAATAAAACACATAGTTGTTCTTAAGAAAAAATACGTAGCTGCTACTTGCAAATTACATACTCTCTCATACATATGTGTATAATAAAAAACATACTGTTTTTTTTTTTAACTATTATACTTCTCTTATAATTACCCGTGAAATTGGTAGAACGTTGACCTCTATCTCACTCTGCACGTGCGTTGCGAGGCTGTGCTTTATGACGGCCTGGCCGACACTTCGGGCGCGACCTATACCGGTAATAGGATCCACCGATAATACCTCGGGTGAGGACGACTGCCAGTATCCCGGATCCCCGTCGGACGAGAGGAGCGGCATGGAGAAGCATATCACGTCGCCGATCGTCAGAGTCGTCCTTGTCGGGAACACGACGTCGCCGATCATCATGTAAACGTAATCGAACATCCCGTTGGGATACTTCTCGTTGAAGACCTTGACGACCAGCTCGCCGTTCTCCAGGAATTTCGCGGTGATGATGTTATCGCTCGACGACGTGACGAACGACGCTAAATCGGCGCGATTCAGCGTAGCCTTGACACTGGCCTCGGCGGCGTGAAATCTATTCCCTACGTTATCGTAGTACTCGACGATGTACTCCAGCTTCATTCCCTTCGGCAACATATTCAGCTCCTCGCCGTGTCGTATGCGCAGCTTGGACTTGAACGAGAGCATCATGTAGTGGATCGGCTTGACCTCCACGAGAACCGTCAACGATTGCCTCAAGCTGTACGCTTCCGTGTTCGTGACGGTGACGATCGTATCCCGACCGAGGATCTCGCCGGATCTGACGATCCCGTTTCTGTCCACCGTCACGGTGGATCTCGCGGTCGCGGGTGTCAAGGCGCGGGGTGCAACGTCCTCCGGGATGAATCCGTCACCCTGGACGCTCGACAGAATCTCGTAAGTCGTCGTACCGTGCTTGTCGCGATTGGTTTGCAGCCGCAGAACGGAATTCGGCGACATCAATATCAGCGAGCTCGCCGTTGCTGGATCAATCAGGCGCAATTCCTCGAAGATCTCGATCTTCGCGAACGTGGTGTAAGTGATGTCGCTCTTGCTGGACAGGACGTTAGACGGTACGGTGACGTTCAGGTAGATCGTCGCCGCACCTGGACTCACGGCCCGTGCCCTCAGCGACACCTGATTCTGATATCGGACGTTGATGCCGGTACCCTCGTACATGTTGTGCAAAGTGAGCAGGCTAGGATCGCTCGACGACCAGGCGAAGCTCAGCGGCAGCTGCATGGAGCCGATGATCAGTGGCGTCAGATAATCGGGAATGCCGAACGCCCATAAAGGAAACATCGCTCCCACCTTTACCCGAGTGACAGGGGTCGAGATCTTCACTCCCTCGAGATGCAGTACCTGTATTTCGGCGCGATCCTCCGAGTAGACTATCACGTTGCTGCCCCTGGCGTCGAGTCCGATGGCGCGGACGCGAATCAGCGTCCGACCCGCCGATCTCCCCTCCAGGATCCCGTTGCGAGGGTCGACGCGCAGAATATCGCCGCTCTCCGTCGAGTATTCGATCTCGGCGTTCGGTGGACCACCTACGGTCTGCATCTGATAAATGGTGCCGATCAGTATCGTCAGATTCCTCGGTTGTATACGCAGCGGCACGAACACCTGCACGGTGATAGTTTCGCTCCGTATCTCGCGGTCGCCCCTCTTCGTGAAGATCAGCGGACTCTCGCCCTCCGACACGCCGTGAACTTTGTACAGTATTTGCTCGTAGGGCGCGGTTACCTGTTCGTTGGCGGGCAACTGCTCGATCTCGATGTACTCGTTGTCGAGCTCCGCGCGAAAGTCCAGGGCGTCGAGAGACGGCAGCTTCACGATATGGCCGTTGGTGTCGAACAGCCTCAGCGCGGCCGTCACGCACTTTCCCTTCTCGATCTTGTTGACGACTTCGATCTCCATCGTCGCGAGCTGTTGCACCTCCACGAGCACCTCCGCCGATTTCGAGGGTAGACAGAGGTCCACCAGCGTCATACGAAGCACGCCTGGCCTCCTCGGCGACACGGTGATCGTTCTGGTCGCGTCCATGTACCTGATGTCCGCTATCTCGTTCGAACTGAGGACGAATTTGTAGTAACCGGAGCCCTGGCTGACTTGCAAATACGATTTCATGCTCGAGTCGTTCAGGATCATCAGTTTGTCGGGGCTAACAACGGTATCGTTCACCAGAACCGACTCTATGGAAGCCTCTATCAGCGGAGTCTCCACTCCGCCTCTCTTGTTCTCGACGGGAAACGGCGGCCATTCCGGTGTGATCTTGAGTCTGTTGAGTACGAGTTTCTGATAGCCGGTGACGGTCGCGAATATTGTAAGAGTACCGTGGCGCTTCTTGTAGATTATATTCTGATAATGGGCCTTCGGCAACACCACATTCGCGTCAGTTCGAGTCTCTTCCATCGTGCCGGAAGGTTGTTCCACGATACCGCTATCAGACGGCTTCAGGTTCCACTCGACGTTCAAGCTCGTGATATTGTCAAATTGCTTGCCGTCCTCGTCCTTGACGATCACGGAGATCCTTAGAGGCTTGTCACTGTGCGCGATTATCTTGTCCGCATTTTGGCCGATCGGACAGCTCTCACTGTCCATGAATTCCGGCTGCAGATAGATGTATCTGGGCTTGCCGCAGACGATCGTAATAGTTTCCGACGCGTGAGTGCGTCGACAGTTCGCAAGCAGAGGCACATTCGACACCGTATACGTCAGCGTCGTTTCGCCTAACGCCTTGCAAATCACCTTGAAGACAGCTCTGTCGAACGGTCCATTCGACGAGTCCTCGTACTCCGCCATCTCGACGATCTGCTCGTTCGACAGACGTATCTCCCGCGAATAATCCTGAGATTTGTTCGTCCACGGCAGCGGTCCGCCTTTAAACACCACGTTCCTCGAGGATCCCACGGCGAGTAAAGTTTTCTTACTCTCCGGGTGTATCGCTACGAGAGGTTCGTATGCCGATATAGTGACGTTATCCGTTAGATAACGGTCCATCGCATTATCGTCGTTCACGTTGTAGGCCACAGTCACGTCGGACGTCCCGATGTAGCGATAATTGATCATGGTTATCACGGCACACGCGGCGCCAATCGGTTGCACGTTTTTATCGAATGTCCGTAGAAAATTCTCATCCGGAATATACACCTCGAGATTGACATCCTTGCAGTCGCTGAAGGGTATCTCTTTGACATCGGATCCGTTGATCAGCTTCCCGAATAACGCGACATGCAGGTGAATCGGTTCTCCTACAGCCGCTTCCATGTTATACTCGATAATTTTCAGCCTCGAAGGTGATAATACGTATATCTTCGCCGTGTCTCTGTTGTACTGATTCCTCGCCATCGCGACGGTCACTTCCGCTGTACCCGCCGACAGGATTCTGATACCGCCGTTCTGCGAGACAGTCACTATCGACGGTTGTCTGCTGGACCAGACATACGAGCCATCTCCCCCATTCGCCCTCAACATTATATCGAATCTAGAACAGGAGGAAACGATAGAAACATAGTGGCAAAGACAAAGGACTTTCTTTTCCTGCTGTCATTTTAGTTAACAATTTTAGAAATATAATTTTATTAACAAGAAATAGACATCTCTGATATTTGTATATTTTAGCAACATCAAAGTTGGCTCACCTGGATTTGTTAACGACGTCCCAGGGAACGGCTAAGACGCTAGGTTGAACTACAACAGGCGTATGTATCGTGAGTTCGGTTCTAGTAGATGGTTGCGGCTCGAACGTAATCCTTTTGCCACGTTTGTCAATTATACCCCGCAAGATCGCCTCCACGACCGTTACTCCGCAGCTGATAGGTAGCACAACGGCATAAGTGCCATTCTGTGTGATCGATTTTGGCTCAAAATACTGCTCGTCAATCTTCATGGAGACTTCCACGCCCTCCCCGAGATGAAATTTATGATCTTTGTTATCATACAATTCAACAATGATTTCGTGAGTGTGTCCCAATACCAATCCCCAGTTCCGATTTGGCAGAACAGAAAGAGAGATGTAAGACACCTCGTGTACGTTAACCGTGGCGGAAGGTAGAATGACCGGATACTCGTCGCGGACATTTTTATCGTGCAAAAATACCTTTGTACGTCCCGTTTTACGACCATAAGCGATATCATGATCGTTATCAATCTCCAATATATCGGAACTCTCGGCCTCCAGGTAATACTGGTTCGAGGGCAAACTGATCTCCTCCAAGCGCCCTTGACGAGTGTGCATTATTTTGTACTTGAAGCTGTCGTGAGCCATTATCGTTATTTCCGGCGGAATGATGATTAAATTAGCGATGACAATCAACTCAAGTTCTATAGATGGAACATGCTTGTATTCAGAATGTGGCAATCTAACGGATACTTTGGCGGTACCTGTCCTGACACCTTCTATCAGAACAATATGACCTCTCTTGCCGACGCTGTCCAACGCAGCTACACCAGCAGGTCTTTCGTACTGCGATTCCTCGTAAGTCATAAAGCGTAACACATGACTCGTAGATTTATTATCAGATAATATACGTTTGTCAGCATCATTAACGGCCCATAGAAATTCTATGCCGGCTAGAGTCGTGAACTCGTTTCCCTGTTCATCGTAGGCCCGTACCTCGAATGCCTCGGGTATATCTTCGATGTACAATTCTCTCGTGGTGGTAATGAGATTTAAGGAAAAAATTGCGTCCACTATAACGTCGCATCGCAGAAAGTGACCGATATTGATGTCCTCCGCCAAAACAATCGCGGTATTTCTCGTCAATTCTCTCGTTATGGTTTGAATTAGCACCGCCGATGAACATGTTCTGTCAAAATTCTCGTTTATGGGAATCAGCTGTATGACATCCAAACGCGAGGTTGACCTAAAGAAAACAGAATAAAAAATGAATATTAATTAAATAATTTCAAAATAATTTTTTACAGCACGTAATTTATACTCTTCGTAAACATATTCATAACATTACACTATAATTTACTCGAAAATACTCGAAAATGCAAGTACTATTGAAATTGACCGATGAGGTTATGTCACCGGTCACCGGTCACGTACAGCGTGCGACAGTATTTACACTCCGTAACTAAGATAAGAGCATTACGTAAGCTTCGTGCGATCACAATTTAGCGATATCGCAAAAAGCATCGCCCATTCAAGCGATAAACAAAATAATAATCACCATTTGTAGCAACCACCGTCCGTCACCTCTAGCGTGAAATTCACCGCAAAGTTGTTGAACACAGGTAACAAAACTCGTGGCACATTCAGTTTGTGCGCCGTGGAAGTCGTCGCGGTGCGAATCACGGCGACGAGGCCGACGAGTAACGCGAGTCTCGTAAATGTTCTCGATTCGAGCATGTTGTCCCGTGTGCGTTGGCGCAATTTTGCTGAACCGCTTTTGAACCATAGAATTTTGCTTGGAACGTGAAAAACATCGATGTCGCATGTCCGACGATCTATCGATGTATCGATATGTATCGCCACTAAATTGTGATGGCGACACGCGCAGGCGCCAACAGAGACGAGCGTCCGCCAATCAGCTGACGCAGCCGCAGCGCCAATCAACAGCTGACACGCGCGTGTGAAGCTTGCGCATTGAAGAAATCGCCGACCAATCGCCTGACAATCAAAACTGCCGCTCATACATATGATTGGTCGATTTTTCCTTGCCTTGGCGGTGAATCTGCTTCGAGCGATATCTCATTGATATCACACGTATGATGCCATCTATATATCTATCTTTCGAATGTGTGCGCATATTATATTCACACACACTCGCACACGAACTCGATGATATAAGCGATAAGCGGCCAATGTCGCCATGATTTATTTGGCCTGACAGTCGTGATACGATGTTTCGTCGCGATACTTGCACTTTCTGATGGCGTTCATTGTCGGCGGTTATGAGAATCGCGGAAAGGAACGTGCGAGGAGTTTGTTCGCGATGCGTGTGCGAGAACGTGAAGATGGGAGCCTAACACGCACGGCAGCGTTATTGATGTACATACCTGTATATATCGTAGATTTTTCATTTCCTCGCAATGCGTACCTGATTTAATTAGCACTGCTTTGATCGCTTGTATGTTTGTAAAATCCACGTCAACTTGTGCGATGTCCACTCTGCGGAAGAAAGCGAGTAAGAAGTCAACGACGAGGAAACCTGACACCCTTGTTGGAGGTTAAGTGCGCTCTACTGTCACATATGTATATATGCATACGCATTTAATTGAATAAATATATATATCGTTGCAAAATATTAATTTTAACGTAAGAGGACGGACACACTTTACATTCTATACGGCTGTACGTAAATATAGGTGCATTTATTCAATTTGTAAATAAATAATTTGGGAAAATTATATTCATATATATATATAAGAAATATGTATTTGCACGTAATTATGAAATTGAAACATAAAAACTGGATAAATATTTAACAAAATAATTCATGAAATTAATTTTTCAAAATTCCATTATCTTCTATCAGAAAATTTGAATATGTACAAAAAAAATTATTTCTAGTTTCAAAGATACAGTAGAGTAATTATTCGAAATAAGGGCTACTTCATTATGGATTAAAAAATTAAATTTTACATAGTTTACTGTGTATTTATAAATAATAATTATCACTTTAATCTTTGACGTAGATGTGACCATTGACGACTTTGCTAATACTTTACGAATCAGCGCGAGGCTCAAGAAATCGATTACAAATGTCTCCAATGAAGGTTAGAAAACCATTTATTTGATTTATTTTATATCTCTAAGCCATTGTTGAGAAATTATACATATAAAGGTTACAGTCGTTTGAAATTAATCTCCATGTTTTGCATTCTCTCGCTTCTCCAGTGATATAAACATGCGATCTTTATTTTAATATCTAAATTTTATTTTAGTGAAGCAAGAAGCAACGATACAAGAAGAAAAATCCACATGGGACAAAATAGACGAAGAGAATTTATTGCAAGATAATGTAATAGAAAGCAATCACAGAGGTAAGTGTGTTAAGTGTGTTACAATAAATGAATGTAATTAATGTAAATAATTTACATTAATTCTTTTTCTAGTCATGTCTGGTACTAATGCAAGAAGGAATAGGAGAAAGTTGAAATGTCAGGAGGATAATGATGAAGAGGAAGGTAAATGAAATATGCTATAATACTATAAACAAAATTTTTAGGATATGAATATGTATATATGAAATATTGCTTGTAATATATAAAATATTAGATGCAATATTTTTTCAAAGTAATGAATATTTTCAACTGTGTAACAAGATAAATCTTATTTGTTGAATAGGGATTGATTATCCATTGGACATATGGTTTATTATCTCGGAATATATACGACCCGAAGCAGTAGGAAAATTTGCACGGATTTGTAAAAGTGCTCGCTATGTAACTACCACTGCAAAATTTTGGTTTCATTTATATAAATCGTAAGTTTTTTTATTGTCTATCATCTTGTGACATTGTACATTAATGTATATATATTACTTGATATTTAATTATACTTGTTAATACAATATACACGACATAATGTAGCTGCATATTGTGCAACAATGTATAATTAGTTTGCTATTTCAGATATTATAAATTTGTACCAAATTTACCTGAGCATTTGCAGCCGCAATGTATGAGATTACATGGATTAAGAGCTTGTGTTATCAGGGCATTACATTACAGTTATTTCACATTATTATTGCAACGGGAAGTAGACGATATGTCTTACTTGCGACAAGACGAACCACATTCTCTTGTGAAAAGAAAATGCACTCTTATGTGGCATAAAGTAAGTCATGAATAATTCTTTGTCAATACTTAAGTTCTAAGTAAACGTGTAGCACTTTTTTTGTGTTTCTTTAACTATTAATTTTTTAAATATAGTAATTTTGTAATTATATTGGATTTAGTTTTCTTCACGTTATGCTGCATGATAACATTTAAACATGTGATGTATTTCAGGAAGGGAAAGTAAGATGGTATTTTTATTTTAAACTGAAGGAGATCTCCAAAACACGTAACAATTGGTTAAAGCAAAATAAACAACAATGTGATACTAAGAAAACCGACTTTCTCGAAAAGTTGGAAGATGTGGCTGTTAATCCCGAAGAGGGTTGCAAAGTGCTTAGGGTGCGTAGCATCATAAAATTTATATTTGTACTATAAATTCTCGAGTAGAAAAACTAAATATTTTTCATTCATAATAGTATAATAATTTTAATATATTTAACGATTTATAGGTAACTTGCTTAAAATATAGTATGTTACCGCCGGTAATCGGATTAGTTTTGCAAACAGTATCTATGAATTTAATGCCCGGCTTTAGAGAACACCGACTTCAACTTGGATTCGGAACGTCGGATGTTCCTAGTACATTAACTAATCAAGTAATACTTCGTGATGTTACCGAGTACCGTATCTTAGATTGGTGGAATCCCACCTATCCTCATCAGGACGCGAGTTACACAATCGAATTATTGACGAATGACTCTTGGGACTAGAGTTTATTATACAGATTGTTCTTATATTTTGTGTATGGAAAAATAGAGAAACCTTTAAATTTTATAAGACAAATATATCTCAACGTGATGAATGCAAAATTGTTCAAAAAAATTGATACCTTTTCTTTCCTAATACTTATTCGTATAAATGATTTTATTATCATAACAGCGATACAAGAAAATATAAACGGAAACAATGCAATAATTATATAAAGTGGTTTTTCATATACATTGTAATACAGGAAAAATATAATCCACAACAAAATAAAATCCTTCGGAGTATAAATAATAAATTCAATTTTAGATATATTAATCTGATTGTAACAGTTCAGATTTGAGACATTTTGCATTCTACTTTTAAAACTTTCAAATTGTTATAATGACTCACGACTTATAATGGTATAATTGACGAAATGGTGACATGTTTAAGTCATTGATGAACAGCACATTTTGATGCAATTAAAAATTATTGCTATGAAAATCTCATTTCTTAACAGCTGCTTCTACAGCATCTATCAACTCTTGCAGATGATGTATGTTGGTAGTCGAGATATTAAGGTCCTTAATCTAAAAGATGTAAATAATAGACATACATATGGAAATCTATTTTAACATAAGTAACATAATATATATATTTATGATTTCTTTACCATGTTTGCATAACCGTCCACATCCACCTTAAGTTGAATACGTATCTTTTCATCGTCGCTAGTACCCTGTGATTCTGAAGGCAGAATTCCAGTAGATTTGTCGCGAATCTTTTTCAATCTCCTTAAACTCTCCTCAGTTTTTTGTACGGATGTCAACACATCAGTAACGAATAACAAATAGCTAGAATAAAATTCAATATCCAGTATTTTTACTGTATATATATATATATATATATATTTAAATTTAAATAGCTTTCTTCTTCCTACAATTTTATATTAAAGGAATTGCTTTATTATTATTTACCTCTCTGTTAGTGAAGACAAAGTTAATTCCAACCAGAGAATAACAGTTTTAGGAATGATTTTGTTATAATCTACATGGAAATTAGCAAGAGGAACTATTGCACTCTTTACATAAGGACAAGGTTTAGTCGGAACATCTCGCTTTGTCCTTCTAAACAATCTAGGAATGTCGCTAACTTGTTTCAAATATGTTACACATTGCTCTGAAAGCTCGTTCACGATTTCTTTTGTAACTAAAGGTAATAAATTTGTTAGATTTTTGGATGTTTCACCAAGAGAATCTGCAATACATATGAATCAATACAATCAACTAAATAATTATATTTTATGAGGATATCATTTTTTCATGTATTATGCAATATTACCTTCTAGTAATTTTGATATAGTAATATTTTCATTTTTAATTCTTGATTGTACCATTTGTAGAAAGGATGGCAACACATTTATCAGTTTATCTACATCAATGTACAGATATACTAGAAAGTTCAATCTCGTTGAATGCTCCGAGTCATTTGAATTGTTGGTTTCATTTATTATTGGCCATACCTTTAAATAATATAAAGCTGGTTATTTTTTCTATATATAATTATCTAGAGCTATAATTTATCTAGCTCTCAGTTTGCATTATAAAAATCGTCAAATATAAAAAAAAATATAACAAATTAATAAAATATAAGATAAATGAAACATACTTGTTTCATTGCACTTTGACACCAAGTTTGATACCTCGAGCATATTTGAAGACTGAGTTTCCAGAATCTAGTAATAATAACAATGCATTAGTCTTATAAGAAGACATTTTAGGATTGTAATAACAAATAATTATTACAAAGTAACCAAAGAGAACTCACTTGTGAAATAATTGATACAAATAAATATTTTCTGTCCAAATCCTTAGCAGATTATCCCAAATCACGTCAGTCGCATGAAGCGAGAAATCTTTTTGTGTCAATGACATCAAACTACCTTTTTTGATCGAATCTGGCGACACTGGCTCAGCTAATGTTGTCTCCACATGACCAGCTATCTCTTGAAATCGAATTTGAAAGTATACTGGCAAATTCCATTTCTTAAGAAAACCTTTATATTGTGGATGATCCCTCAGTGTCATTAAAATTTCAGTCGTAACGCACTCCGCTTCCAATTTTGTTAAAAATTCCAACGTAGCTGTATACCTCTAAAATTTTTGTAAAAACTTGAAACATCTTTTTTTAATTATGTTTGGAATTATTTTTAACATATCTTTTTGTATATTTTAAATGTATTTTATTTACACACTTCCAAATGTTTTACTTACTTTATGAAATAACACTGGATCTCCTGGAGCAAAGATGGACTTTATATATTGCTCGATCTTTTCTTCAACTTCAGTCCAAAAGCTGTTTACTAGAAAATTAAATCCTTTCACAGATATTCTGCAACAATGTATTAACAAAATCCGTGTACTTATGAATACATAAATTAATGATATATTCAACCATATAAACATAATATAAATACCTCTCAGGATGTAGCGTGATATCTAATAGTTGTTTTAGTTCTACGTTTAGAATATTCAGTAGTCTGTGGTAAATACTTTGCAGACCAAGTGGATCAGTTTGAAGGTTCTCCTCGTTAACCACATTGTAAATCAATGGCCTTACAACTTCATGCCTTACTAGTTCTTCAGCGTTTGTTATTTTATCAAGGGTAAGATAAATTCTGAGGCAACGAATCGCCAAATTTGAATTCTTCTCATGTATACACATTAAGAATAACTCATTCAGACAATTTAGATACAAGTTTTCCAATTCTGTACTTTTCTGTTATAAAATAATCATTTTAAAGTGATTGATTTATTTGGCTCTTAACTGCAATTTTTTTTCTACAAAAAATACATACTTTCTCTTGATCAACTGAAATGTCTGATTTACATCTGGACATGTGAAATTTTAATTGATTCAATTCGATCGCAGCTTGCTCCAAAATGTCGATTTTGGAAGGATTTTCCATGAACGTTTCCATAGACAGTATTGAAGAAAGCTTCTTGAGTGACTTGTATACATGTTGTAAACTATGCAAACTTTGTTTGCGTTCTCTTATCTTCAGATTGTCATTTAAATTAGTCGAAATGGCTGCAATTTCATCATCTAATGCTTGTCGTACTTGCTGCCAATAAAACAAGAATAAAATAAAATTTCTACAATTTATCTGACTGTAGAACACACAAATCTTGTTAAATCTTTAAATAATCTTCTATCTTCCAAATGTATTTTACCATAACTTCCTCTCTCAATTGTCCAAGTGGCGCTTGCAAGTCATTGATGGCTTTATCGAGTCCGATTAAATTACTGGATAGGTTGACAAAATCCGTATAATCCCTATTAATTAAATCAATCATAGCGGATCTCAGTAATTTCAGGTACATGCCAAGATCGTCACGCATTGTCTCCAGTTTGCCACTTTTTCTATGATCTTGTAGAAAATTATCGACATCGAAATTTTCCTACAAACAGAGCATAGAAAATAATAAAATAATATTGTATCTATTTCCTTCGAAACTGTAAAAGTATCTAAAGAGAAATTTGTCGAAACCTGTACGAAATCAAGCTCGGAGAAACATAGATCCTTCGGTGCCTTCGGCAACGTGACATTATTGTTAGACATAATTATATATTTATATATCGCATTTGCAGTCGAATAATAAATTTTCTTCCTCGATATTCAAATACTTGTTGTCGCTAAATCCTTATATTTGACGACGTGACAGCTTGACATCTGATTAAGGTCCGATCCAGATGGCATCGCTTTTAAAACTTTGTAAACAGACTACAAGAGGATTGAACCAATCAGAACGTAGAACTCTACTTTGTCCAATACGCACATGTGAATGAACAAATACGTTTTTTCTTCTTAACCTAAAACAGAGCACGCGAAAAGAAAGCGATTTGTTTACAGGATAATCCTTGCGGAATATCGTCCCGAATAAATTTGCCGCGATCGAAGATATCCGAAAGTTTTGTTTTTCTTTTTAGAGAACCTGAGACAAGTGAAAATATGAGTGTAAACGAGGATTGGGATGTGGAGCAACACAAAGTGGAATACGAATCCGACGAGCACTGGGAGTTGAGGCGTAACTTTCTGCTGGCTCACAAAGACAAATTCTCGGAAGATGCGCTTGTTTGTTTAGCTCAAGTCTTCGTTAACGTTGAGTTATTAGGATGCAGGTACGGATACTGTGATATCGATGACGTTTGTATTTTATCGCGGTATCTGATAAACTGTGCTATCGTACGCAGTTTGTCTCTTTAGAAGAGAATATATTATACGATATAAATTTGAGGAATCTCAAAATTTTGTATTTTATACGTATATATAAATCTGTATAAATTTCTTGCAGATATCCACAGGAAACAATGGATCTGGTAAAGGAATTGTCGGAGGATATCGCAGCGAAATATAGAGAAAAGCAAAAGAAAAAGTTACAAAGAACATTCGTAGAAGCTTCAGAAGCAGCTAGTTCTAAGGTTAAAGGTATAAAGAAGAATTGTGAGTTATAGCATTTTTTTTTTGTTAATTTTTCTCATATTACATGCACAGTATATTTTATATGTCTTATATCTGGGGAAACTTTTTATTTACTTGCCAAGATATATGTATGCATGTATAAATTATAATTTATAATCTGTGTGATAATTTTGAAATATTATTTTTGTCTAGGATGTGTTGCTCGAACATCTATTGTCACAGAAGAACATGTATTAAACACGCCTAATTATGTACCAAGCACAATTAATCATGCAGATCAATTTCATAAAAAATGTCACAAAAAGAGATCATTTTCTGATACAAAAAGCCCACAAAAATTAAATACAACCAATTGCAATTATGAATCTTGTAAAAAGTCTAATATCAAAGAGTCGCTTTCTAAAAGATTGAAAACAGAGGAAAATATCACGCTTAGAGATAACCCGTACGGAGATATTGTTCTGTGGGAAAGACCAGGTGACATGCCGCAAAGTACACTGGGGAATTCAGCTAATATATCTGGTGTTAACCTTGAATGGAAGTATTCGGCAAGCGAAGGAATCTGGTGAGTCATTTTTTTGTAATACACAGAATAAAAGACATTAGACTAAGATGTAGCAAGTAAAATTGGTAAACTTATGTAGTTGCAAACATATTGTCGTAAAATATTTCTCAATATTTCTCTTTATTCTAGGGAATGCTCCATTTATATCAATTCCAAAAAAGTTGTATGTTGCACCAATTCCAATAAAAAAACTGTCAAAAATGAAGCAGCCGCCGCTGCATTAGACGAATTACGAAAACATTGCTATACTGTTAAGGTAAAGAAAAAGATTTGACTTTACTGAAATAGAGATGTTTAAGAACGTATGTTATATATATTTGTGTTGTGTTTATATGTTTATTCTGTAATAAATAATGGCTAATAATGTAATAAATAATAAAATAGTATGTAACATTTTTATAAATTTTATATATCTTAAATTTCAGGTTAAACAAAACTTGGACTCGAAATCGAATGTAACCGTAACGACAAAGGAAATGAAACCGCAAAAAAATATGCTCGACAACGATTGGAAAGCATCCAATTCCATCGGAGAGGAGTTGATGAGAAGGATGGGTTGGACTGGCGGTGGCCTCGGAAAATCGGAGCAGGGTGTTGTAGAACCCATGTCTACAATGTTAGTATATATGTGTAACATTTCAGATGGCAAACAACAGTCGGGGCCGCTAGCACATAATGCAGCGCGGTTCAAAAACATCTTTTATTAATTTCTAGAAAAATTTTACACTTTCTTATCGGCTCTTTTTTCTATCTTTACATATTTCCAATATTTTTTATCTTCAGGGTCAAGCCACAGATAAGTCGAAAAGGTCTCGGGCTGAAATCCAATTCCTGCGCGGCGAACGAAATGAAAGCGAAATGTCAGAGCCTGTTTAAAGATTTTCTACAGACCAATATGCAAAACGATATTGTGTTCTTAGATTTTACCAATGACGAAAGATCGGTGATCCATCAGTATGTATCATCAGCTCAAGTTGCATGAAAGTTCGTTTCCATTCAAGTTTGATAAAAATGTTTTAATTTACTCCAGAATTGCACGAACAATGGGCCTTAAATCGCGCAGCTACGGTACCACGGATCAACGGAAATTGATAGTCTCGCGTAAAATCGACGTACGAACTTTGGTTAGAGAATTGAAGAGTCTCGGTGGAGTCACCGAGAAGTATGAACTGATGGAACCGACTGACGAAAAATTCCTTTCGCCCACTTCGACGGGCAGTTGAGCGAAATGTTGAGCGTGTTCAAACGATATCTTCTGTGACACATTGATGTAGCAACACATGAATTGTTAAATAAATAGATAATTTTTTTTAGAAGTCTTTCTGAAAAATTAATATTTTATGGTTTAAACTTGTTTCCAAAAACAAGCTATTTTTGAAGTAATGTCGCAATCGTTCCAATCGATACTCTTAGTATACATGATCCGAAATACCGAGATTCGTTTAACTACTACTGTTTGTGATAAATACGTTTGTTTGTTGCGCCGAAGAAAAGCAAATGCATCTATACAGATCAGAATCCCACATTATATATCGTCGGTAAAATAGTACAAATGAACATAAAATGCGATAATGTAAAATGGAATTTTTTTAAATTGTCGATTGCATACACAAGTGCGATACATGTAAAGATCCGTTACTATTCATATATTCATCAGATAATAATGCAAATTTAAAATATAAATTTAAAAATAATAAATTATTACATACAAGAGTTTTTTTTATTATTAATACAAGAGTCAATAGTCTATTTATTATTATTATATAAATTATTTATTTATATAAATATAAATAAATAGCAGAGATCAATGGAAATGAAATATATTACACATGAAAGATATTACAAATATTATAAATTAATTCATATTTTGTATAGTACAATGGAAGATTCGTATTTACATGGATATGCAATAAAATAAATTGGCAACTTTTAAATACTATAATCACATTTTCATAAATTAAATATTAATAAGAGCGATATGCTTTAGCTCTATAGTAATCTTATTTATAAATATATTTGATTCTAATGATTATTCAATACCTCCATCTTTAAATAGTTATGTAAATTGTTTAAGCTTTGAATTACACGAGTTTAAAAATTAAAATTATTAATAATGATATAAAATTTAAATAATATTAATACATTCTTTGGTCTCAAAAATATTTTAGATTTTGACTTAACTCTTACTTCTCAATCATTTTCCATTATTTCACTGCTCTTGTCATCCAAAATAATCGTATTATGCTTTTCTGTAAACAAAGTCTCTTGGCTCAGAGCAGGAACTTGTCGAGAAAATTTGCTAGTTGCCCATAAGAATAAATCCAATGTCTGCTCTGTGCATTCTGCTATAAACCTTACAAATGGTCTCACATCTCCGGTATTTGTTAATTGCAAGTTTTCATAATATTTATGACGGTGTTGCTTGTGGATGATAACAAGCGGATATCCTGCTTGCATAAGAATCATGTTCATAAGTAAGCGAGATGTTCTACCGTTTCCATCAGCAAACGGATGTATATGTACTAATTTATAATGTGCGAGAGTCGTATATCTACGAAAAAAAATTTCTGGATTAAAATTTTGAATAAAATCTTGGAATAAAAATACATGCAAGAGAAAAGATATATAGTAAATGTAAAATGAAAGATCTGTTTACCTTACTGGATGCATTCTGATGGCTTGTTCACTATTTAACCATAATGCAAACTTCTCCATCAAATAATGTATATTGTCTGGATCTGGAGGTATATGGCCACCAACATACACTCGAGTCCTTCGAAATTCACCACCTTCAACAGGATTCACATGCCCTAGCACGCGCCTATGTATCTCTAATACATCTTTTATAGAAATGGAAACATTATCCTACCCTGAAACATTTACATATAAATAATAAATATTAGAATAGTAACAAACAGGATATTTAGATTTTCTCAAAATTATTAGAAACTTACCCATTGACCAAGGTCGCATTTATATATTTCATGGCAGCATCTAATCCAAGGATTTCATTGTGTTCATCGATACTCTTTCCATCAACTGCAATGCGTGTCTCGACTATGGCTCTTGTTTGTGCCAGATTCATAGTATTTCCCTCGATTCCAACTGTATGATAAATATGATGAAAATAAGCTTCTTTTTTAGCATGTATTAATGCGACATTGTTATCAGGTATCATGGATAGTGTATTCCTTTTCTCATCCATGCGTCTGAGCATTATTCTGTCAAGTTCCTCAACTACACGAGCTGTCCTATGACTGTTTATCAAAGCGCCTTCATGGTTCGATTCATAAGTTAAAGCACATATATAAAACTCATTAGCTTTAATTATATTGTTCATCATCAATCATTAGCTTAATTATATTCTGAGTATGTTCTAAAAACTCTCCATAATGATTCAAAACATCTGGATGACAAGGTGCTAGCGTCACAGCATGTTGGAACAATTTTATAGCTTTCTTTTGCTTTCCAGATAATTTCATCTCCAGTGCTAAATGCAAAGACGTCAGGGCCTCTGCTGTCGACGCCACGGTATTCTGAACGAACTTTATCGAGTTCGGTGTTACCCGATGCAAAAGCGACTGTGTTGTCGTCGTAGACATCCATAATACTTTCCGAGGGAAGTGGCACAAACACGTGACGGAATTCATGCTCTGAAAGAAAGGATCGAAATAAACTGTCAATTCTTCGCAAATATCGCAATAAATATTTTAATCTCACATCTCATGGCAAACATGGTTATAAGAGTATGCAGGTATGTTTATCAACTTTTACTCACCTTCGTAATCGGTGGACAAGCCGCGTAGATATTGTGCCAGTAATGCGGCGACGACAGCAACCGCGATTTCCAAAATAAAGACGAAGGAGACGACGAAACGGTTCGGTGTCATACCGTCCGTGACATCCCTGTGCTTGACGTTCACGTTAGCAACCTTTGCATAATGCACATATATGTAATTATAAATGCATTATAATTATAATTATAAATGCATCGATTTTCGACGGATTTATTACACCTGACAGCGAACCGTGACATGCTTGACAATCGTATTGCTCGTACACGCTCATGTGACGCAACGCGTTGCATTCATCTCCCGTCGACGAGCGATACGATAACTCGAATGTATCCATGATGTATTCTGATTGGTCGGGACTTGCGCGTTCCGCGAATCGACGATGTCGCCGTTTGAATCGCGCGCGCTTAGTTCGTTCCTCCGTTCCGCCATTCCACCGTTCCGTCATTCCCTCTCTTTCCGGCGTCGCTCCGTGCCACTACGCATCTCTTCGCATCGCTCCTCGCTGTTACAATATATTGAAACCTTTCGACGCTTTAATATGCAAAACGTATACAACGCACAGGTAAAATACTTATGGCATAACATTTTTCTATTTATATTTAATGGTAATCGTTTCATTCTTCTGCGGATTGAATCGATTAATTATTTCTTGCAGCCGTCTCTCCTTTCCCTCCCGCCATCTTTCCCGCGTTTTCTCCCGCGTCGCTCCGTGCCACCGCGTCTCTTCGCGTCTCCTCGCTGTTATAATATTTTGCACAAGTAAAATACTTATGGTATAACATTTTTCCATTTATATTTAATGATAATCTTTTCATTCTTCCGCGGATTGGATCGATTAATTAGTTGTATTTCTTGCAACCGTCTCTCCTTCCCTCTTCCCCCCCCAACCATTCTTTATCGCGTTTTCTCCCGCGTCGCTCCGTGCCACCGCGCGTCTCTTCGCGTCTCTCCGGTCTGTTATAATATTTTCAAACCTTTCGACGCTTTAATATACAAAACGTATGCAACGCACAAGTGAAATTAGTTTCTTTCAAAATTTAGAAAATTATTTAATTATATATCCGCTCATTATTGTACGCATCAAATATAAAATTAAATGTGCATACAATAATAATTGTTTGAATTATTAATTATTTTGGGCGCTGCTAGAATTTGAATTCTACGTTTATATTACAGATCAATTTAAGCTGATGTCCCTGACAACTTTAGAGGAGGAGCAGGCCTAGGAGAGGCATCGGGCACCGGCGGAGCAACCGTAGTGTGAGTATTGTTATTTGTATATTAATTATTATAAATTGTGTACACGCATTAATTCGGTTTATTTGAATTATTTAAAAAAAGAAAGAGTTAGACACAAAAATATTTTTATGAATTTTTTTTATAAATTCTGTAAAAGTTTCTATTATAAAAAAATTGTTCTTTTTTTTTTAAATTTAGAAAATTATTTAATTATATATCCGCTCATTATTGTACGCATCAAATATAAAATTAAATGTGCATACAATAATAATTTTTTGAATTATAAATTATTTTGGGCGCTGCTACAATTTGAATTCTACGTTTATATTACAGATCAATTTAAGCTGACGTTTCTGACAACCTGAGAGGAGGAGGAGGCCTAGGAGAGGTATCGGGCACCGGCGGAGCAACTCTAGGGTGAGTATCGTTTATTGTATATTAATTATTATAAATCGTGTATACACGCTTTAATTCGGTTTATTTGAATTATTAAAAAAAAGAAAGAGTTAGACACAAAAATCTTTTTATGAATTTTTTTTATAAATCCTGTAAAAGTTTCTATTAAAAAAAAATTGTTTTACCAAAATTTAGAAAATTATTTTATTATATATCCGCTCATTATACGTCAAATATAAAATTAAATGCATACAATAATAATTTTTTGAATTATAAATTATTTTGGGCGCTGCTACATTTGAATTCTATTTATATGTTACAGATCAATTTAAGCAGACATCCCTGACAACCTGAGAGGAGGAGAAAGCCTAGTAGAGGCATCGGGCACCGGCGGAGCAACCCTAGGGTGAGTATCATTATTTATATTAATTATTTATTATTAATTATTTATATTAATTATTATAAGTCGCGTACACGCATTAATTCGGTTCATTTATTTGAATGATTTAATCAAAAGAAACTCAGAGAGAAAGAGAAACTTTTAAGTAAATCGTATAAAAATTTCCATTATACTTAAAAAATTGTTTTTTTAAGAATTTATTAAATTATTCCATATTTATATATTTGTTTATTATTGTATGCATCGGATATAAAATTCGGCACGTACAATAATTTCTTGAAATATTAATCATTTTCGGCACTGCTGTAATTTGGATTTTATATTTGTATGTTACAGACAACGTAGCTTCAATAACTCAACAACTCCGCTGTTGCGCATCGGTGCCGGTGAGTGACAACTTTTATTTAACTTTTGAGGTAACGGATTTGTGGAAATTATAGATGTAGATTGTAGATTGTAGTTAGGTCCGTTGCCTAAAAATGGATGAGATAGAACAAATTAGGTTAAATAACTTTTAAAAAATTATCTTAATATGCATCTGTTCCAAACATAAGTTAAAGCACAAATTAAAGAAGGAGAATTATAGAAAGCAATTTTTACAATTAATAAATTTTATCTAATTTGTTTAATAAAGAATATGCTAATTTTAAAAATTACATGTAATGGTAATAATTAATTCTTATATCGCGTCGATGATATTCTAATTTGTTATAGCTCATCCGTCCTTGTTTTAGAATTTAGAACTTGTTTAGTAGAATTTCATTTCTGCGCCCTCTAAATATATGTTTAATTAATTTTACTTTATTATAGATTATATAGTATCTGGATGGTTAATCCTTAAGGATAAACCTTAACTTTAAGATTTATCCTAAAGGTTTATCCTGAAGGAGAAGGACCCTAAACACAGCATTGCCACGAGTCTTAATGGCTCTTATGTGGCGCGCTCATTTGATGGGTTGGACGCACGTGCGTCGTCGGTTTCCGATGTGCCGCGGATCGGCATTCGCGTCGTCGTCGCGTCTTCGCGTAATAGCCCGAATTCATTATTGTCATCGAGGATCGCACTTCCGATGCCGACAGAATGGGATGTCTCATTGAGGCGTTGCGAATGCAACGTTTTCATGCCTCGTGTTTCGCGACACGAAGTGACGCCGGCCGCGCGCGTATGGCATGTACATCCACGTACGATGCTTGCGCGGTTTTGAGTTTATTCTCAAGATTCGGCTGATTGAGGTACACGCTCTGCTTAGACAAACGGTTCGACCCGAATCGGTCGATTGTCTTGGAATCGTTGTTAATGGGTTCCTTCTCTTTTACCGTCTACCAGCCATATATCGCAATGATATTTATATTTCGCATGGGTCGGCTGACGAGACTAACTTAGGTACGATTTCAGCTCGCGAAAAGAGGTTGCACTCCCATTTTCTAGATTGTCTATATTGTTAGCATCAAAAATGGGTATCTTCACTCTTTTCGCGTCTACCTGCCTTGTGATATCGCCTGTGGTATAGCACCCTGGCGTCTCATTCGAAATCGTGCCTAATCGAGTTCGAGTCGGACTGAGATACGAATAGGCGCGGACAAGAGTCGAGCGAATCCCATTCGCGTCGATTCCATCTTCTTCCGTTTCGGGCTTAACCTTTGCTCGAAAGTACCGTTGTTATCCCGACTTGTTGACTCGAAGTGTGATTTTCATGTGAAATGGGCTTCGATCGTAAAATTCGGGAGTGCCGTTAAAAGTATCGCGCGTACAAGTGCGGGAGTACCGTTTAAAGAGACTGTCGCGTGTGTTAGTCAACGGACTTTAACAACCCTGCCAATCTGAGAGGAGGAGGAGGCCTAGGAGAGGCACCAGGCACCGGCGGAGCAATCCTGAGGTATTTATTATTTTGTATATTAATTGTTATATAAATCGCGTACGCGCATTAATTCGGTTTATTTGAATTATTTAAAAAAAGAAAGAATTAGACAAAAATACTCTTATGAAATTTTTTTATAAATCCTGTAAAAGTTTTTATTTAAAAATAGTTTTTTCAAAATTTAGAAAATTATTTCATTATATATCCGTTCATTATTATACGTCAAATATAAAATTAAATGCTTACAATCATAATTTTTTGAATTATTAATTATTTTGGGCGCTGCTACAATTTGAATTCTATTTTTTAATTACAGATCAATTTAAGCTGACATCCCTGACAACCTGAGAGGAGGAGGAGGCCTAGGAGAGGTATCGGGCACCGGCAGAACAACCCTAGGGTGAGTATCGTTATTTGTATATTAATTATTATAAATCGTGTATACACGCATTAATTCGGTTTATTTAAATTATTAAGAAAAAGAAAGAGTTAGACAAAAAATATTTTTATGAATTTTTTTTATAAATCCTATAAAGGTTTCTATTTAAAAAAAATAGTCTTTTCAAAATTTAGAAAATTATTTCATCATATATCCGCTCATTATTATACGTCAAATATAAAATTAAATGCTTACAATTATAATTTTTTGAATTATTAATTATATTGGGCGCTGCTACAATTTGAATTCTATTTTTTAATTACAGATCAATTTAAGCAGACATCCCTGACAACCTGAGAGGAGGAGGAGGCCTATGGGGGGAGAGGCATCGGGCATCAGCGGAGCAACCCTAGGGTGAGTATTGTTATTTGTATATTAATTATAATACGTAAGTCGTGTATACACGCATTAATTCGGTTCATTTATTTGAACGATTAGAACAAAAGAAACTCAGAGAGAAAGAGAAACTTTTATATAAATCGTATAAAAATTTCTATTTTATTTAAAAAATTGTTTTTTTTTAAATTTATAAAATTATTCCATATTTATATATTTGTTTATTATTGTATGCATCGGATATAAAATTCGGCGCGTACAATAATAACAATTTCTTGAAATATTAATTATTTTCAGCCCTGCTATATTTTGGATTTTATATTTGTATGTTACAGACAATGGAGCTTCAATAACTCAACAACTCCGCTGTTGCGCATCAGTGTCGGTGAGTGACTTTCTTTAACTTTTGAGGTAACGGATTTATGGAAATTGTAGATGTAGATTGTAGATTGTAGTTAGGTCCGTTGCCTAAAAATGGATGAGCTAGAAGAGATTAGGTTAAATAACTTTTAATAAGATCTCTCAATATCTATTACATCTATTGCAAAAGTAAATTACAAATTATAAAGTAAATAATAAATTATAAATTAAAGAAGGAAAATTATAGAAAGCATTTTTTTAATTAATAAATTTTATTTGATTTATTGAGTATAGAACGCTAGTATTTTATTGAATATAGAACGCTAATAATTTTATTAATTAAATGCGATGGTAACTTAATCTTA
This sequence comes from Lasius platythorax, assembly GCA_963971435.1. Taxonomy (NCBI): domain Eukaryota; kingdom Metazoa; phylum Arthropoda; class Insecta; order Hymenoptera; family Formicidae; genus Lasius; species Lasius platythorax. The sequence continues at coordinate 17,406,688 of OZ020543.1, read as the reverse complement.
TAACGTGCGCCAATCTTATCCTAATTTTTTATAGCCCATCCATTTATATTGTAGAATTTTGTAGTTATACTTTGCTTTAACTGATGTAAAGCCAAGTGGTCAATTAATTAAATTACCCGTAAAGGGATGATAAATGATATATATGTTTAATTAATTTTATTTTGTTTTATAAATTACATTATATTATAAATTATATTATAAATTATATGTTATTATAAAAATTTCAATCAATTAATTTTGATTCAAAACTTGGCTTTTTCTCGGATAAAGTAAAGTCATATTAAAATCAACATCCAACGAATGATCGTAATGTCATACGATCGTTAACGAGCGTGATATGTTCACGCTTATCTGCTGGCAATAATAATTAGCCGACAGAAGAAGGAGTTTTTCTCCTTCCTCGATCGAAATCCGTGCGTTTAACAAACCGTCAACGCACACGGGCGCATATAAAATCTTTGCGCTTTTTATTCGCCGATAATAAGTAGCCGGCAATGAAAGGAGTGTTTATCTCCTATTTCGATTTCTGGTTAGAGGTCGAGAATGTAGCCAGGAAAGGTAGGTCCAACTGGCTCGAAGAATTGATATAGGTTACGCAAAATAAACGGCCAATACTGGCCAAAATGCGTAGCGAGAGATACATTTGAGAGTACCATTGAGAGGATACGAAAATATTTCGCGTACTTTATATTTTACCTACGTGCAATAGCACGTAATCAGGAACGCAATCGATTCATTCGATTAGCACACGCGAGTAGAGCACGCGAGTAGGGCACGCGAGTAGGGCACGCGATTAGGGCACACGCGATTAGGGAACGCGCAATTCCTAAATTTCACTCTTAATAATTGAATATCATCACTACACATGATTAAAAAATAGACATTAATGTCATCTCATTGTTAAAATTATTCTCATTATATATAAATAATTTTATATACATATAAAATCCGAATTATTATAACTGTTATATTTGTCGGTTTAAATTTTAAATAAATTATAAAAATATAATAATTTTATACACATATAAAATTATTGTATTAAATTTATAATTTATATAAAATTTAAACCGATAAATATAACAGTTATAATAATTCGGATTATATATAAAATTATATTATCGGAGTAAAATCGTGTCGCGTGTATAAATGCGGGAGTGCCGTGAAAAGTATCGCGCGTTCGTTTTCATCGTGCCAAATGCCGATGAACTTTTACATAAACTTTTCGCGAGTAAACTGTTTGTTTACTCGCAACGTGTGAATTGAAAGGAAGAGAAGAGAAAAGAAGAAGAAGAGGCATCGGGTGCCGGCGGAGCTACCTGAAGTGAGTATTATTTATTTGTTTATTAGTTGTATTTGGGCACTGTTACAGCTTGGATTTAGTTTCTGTTACAGATCAACATACTTGACGATTCTAACATCCTGAGAGGAGGAGGAGGTCTGGGAGAGGCATCGGGCGCCGACAGAGCAACACTGGGGTGAGTATCGTTATTTGTATATTAATTATTATAAACCGCGTACACGCATTAATTCGGTTTATTTGAATTATTAAAAAAAGAAAGAGATAGACAAAAATATTTTTATGAATTGTTTTACAAATTCTGTGAAAGTTTCTATTATAAAAAAATTGTTTTTTTTTAAATTTAGAAAATTATTTAATTATATATCCGCTCATTATTGTACGCATCAAATATAAAATTAAATGTGCATACAATAATAATTTTTTAGAAGTGAAAACAAGATGATTAACGCTATATACAAATAGTGTTATAATATAGATAATAATCTTTATTGATAGGAGTGCTGTTACACTCATGGGATGAAGAGTATTGAGGAGGATAATATTGCAGTTCTGTATTTTATTGAAATGCAATGAAGGTAAGAGCGAAAATATTGTACATCTCTGGACGAGCAAAAAGAAGGACTAAAATCACCGGTGAATCTTGATATCGACGAGAATTTTTAATTTCGGAAATCAGCTGGGTTACCGTTTAACTCGTTCTGTTATACGCTATTGATAGAAATAAAGAATTCATGTGAAAAATAGACGTCTTTTTTCACTTGTTGATCAATAGCGGTCAAACAATCGATAAGTTCGATCGTCACAACATCGATACAATCGTATCACGTATCACCGACAACAAATGTGGCAACAAATTTGTTAATTTTTAATTTAATCTCCATTTATATATATGTCACACTTACTAATATGAGCAACGGTTTGCAAAATCCTTAAAAGATATTTTAATTTTGGGAGAAAATATTTTAAATGATGAGTTTTCGCGATAAGACTAATATTGTATATGTATTTTGATTTTTTTTGTCATTATCTTACACGTAATATACATATTTCTATATGTTTCTCTTCTACTTTATTGAATATCTACTAACATATAATGCCTCTTTCTCGTCCAAATTCTGAAATTAATCTTATAAACCTTGCCTGGCGAGTAAAATAGTCGATATAGAACCGCTCGATATTTTTATTAACTGAAATTTATAAAATAATATATTTATTTTATAACGTGTGTGACGACATTGTAAGAATATATAGTAAATGTCAATTAATATATTTTAGATATAAAATATAAAATAACATTCTGAATTATCTTACCTTTTTAGGCGAATTCTTACATGATATATCGTAAATCCGAAAATTAAGATTAAGAACAAGCAGATAGGGGAGGAAGAGGATTATATACATATGACGAATTCGCTTGAGTGCACTAATGCGCACTGGCGTGCACTATTTTGTATAAGTGCTAATTCACAGTTTTCTACATTATTTAAAAAATTTGTTTTAATTTTGCATGGCCAGTAGAATCGAAATGTAACTGACTGATGTTTTTAATAACTGAAATATATATAAACAATAAATGTTTAAAATGATATTGTTAACATAATATAATGAGACAACATAATAATATATCATTATTTTGCTATGAAGATATAAATCTCTGTTAGCAAATATCTCGCTCAAATAGTTTTTTTAATTTTTTATTATTGTAATATGTTTTTAGTTAAAGTATTTGTTTTATTGAGGAAAATCTGCTATATATAGTAACGAAGTTATTCCTTTATAATAATAAGATTAATAAAGAATAAACAATTAGGAGATAATAATTAAGTTGCTTACATTACAAAACATTGACATTGTCATAGGAAACATTTTCCCAGCCGTAATGTAAAGAGGCTTGTTAGTTCGTATCATTATCAGAATAGAGACTCTCGCTTCTTTTGGCATCAACTTATACCATTTATGCTCATATGCCGCTTGATGTATATCTTTGCACTTCGTAAATAATATTAGAATATAGAATTCGGTTTCCTTTCTCTTCTGCAATGCGTTATTAGTACGTCGATATACATACTTGTGTTACTAAAATTTCACCTACTGCACAAAACAAGCACATGTGTCCAGCACTGCTTATCACAGCCAATAGGAGGTACATAATACGAAACACTGACATCTCGGTTCCTTCTATCAATATCTGAATAAATAATAATCAATCAATATTACTAAAGAATGCGCGTTGCGTATTATACATTACAATATCAAACAACCCAGACAGCACAAAAAGGCCAAAAGACATCTTAAAGGTGTCTAAAGGACGATAAGACGTCTTTAAGACATTTTTTCGACATCTTTTAGGGGCATGTGCTGTCTGGGAAGACAGTAAGAGCAATTTCAAATTCTTATTAAATTACATTTTATTTTGTTTAGAATTTTTCTATGGTAATTTGAAGATAATACTTAAATTAATTAAGAAAATATATTTTAATTATGTGATAATTTTATTAAAAATTTTTATTTTTGTAAAATAAGGAGTTTTAAGAATTTTCTTTTCTAATAACTTACTGTAACGATTAAAAACCCAAGTAAACAGAACAAAATGCTAAAACAGAGTAGTAGTCCAAACAGCAGCAGAGTATACGTTTCTTCAATGATATCAAAACATCTACAAGAAAAGAGTTTCAGCAAATCGCATATATATATATATATATATACACACACAATATATATACAGGGTGTCCCAGACTTACCGTATCACCCGTTAATAACAGATTCCTGAGGTTATTTGGAGACGATTTTTCCTCAACAAAAATGTCAAGGCACCAATAATTTTCGAGTTATAAGTGATTGAAAATGAAGGGCTTTTTGCAAACTAAGCTTTATGGAATTAAAATATTAACAAAATTACATTCTTTAGTTAATTTCAGGTCGAGTTTAATTTAATAGAATTTTAATTTAAGGCTTAGTTACAAAGATATATGATGGCAAAAATTGGGAGCTTGCAAAAAATGATGACCTCCCTCGACATTTTCATTGAGGAAAAATTGTCTCCAAATAACCTCAGGAATCTGTCATTAACGGGTGATACGGTAAGTTTGGGACACCCAGTGTATATATATATATATATATATATATATATATGTATATATACATAAGCCTACTTCTTTAAGATTAAAAAAAAAATAATTTTATTGAAATCTTACAGTTGTCTGAGTCTATCAGATCTTTTGTACGAAACTTGCAATATTATAATTTTGAGAAACAGGAAAAATAATACATTTTTCTAGAAAATATTAAATTGAACGTAGAAACATTATATTAGATAGTATTTAATGTCAAGATGTTGAAATTAACTTGATTATCTGTACGTGATCCTTCACGATGAATACGAGATCGTCGTAAAAGCTATTAAATTGTCCTATATTAATTAGCTTTTCTTTAAGATTCTCCATTTGCCCGCACAAATGAAATATTAATAATCCGAACAAGTAATCCACACCAGTGTAACACACTGCGCACATAAACATCATAAAAATCTGTGCTACGAATGTGCACTCGAAATATGGACTTCGATTTATGTCGTAGAAATAACGGGTTTGTAAAGGCAAGATTTTAACTGAGTCGGTGATGTTTGTTATATATCTCACAGACTTTCCAAAGCAAGGTAGAGTTATCACTAATCCGACTGCTATTAACGCGCTGATATATCCGATCATCGTGACGATTCGAATGCTACGGGCTCGCTTTATCATGACGTGCAGCTCTTTATCAGTTTTGACTTTCATCCAGTCCTCAAAAATCGTATTTATGACCATTGCAAGATCTTTCAAAAGAGTAATGAAACATTGTGTTATTGAATGTGTAAAATTGAAAGTACAAGATATGTGAGCAAAAGAACGAAAGGAATATGAGACTAAAGTGTGCCATGAAATACTTCCACAAAGTCTTTCTTGTACTTTTAATAATTCTTATGTACACTTATCCCGATATTTTAAGAAGAATTATTATATTAATTATATATATTAATTATATATAGTAATTATTTGTATTTATGATAATTTCTAATAAAGCTTTGAACTTCAACAGATTTTTAGTAACAAAATTTAACAAAATAATGAAAAAGTTTAATTATATGTTGCTTCGTTACACATTTATTAAAAAAATTTGTTAAATTTTACACAATTTATTAAATTTTATACAATTTATTAAATTTTTATGAATTTTGCGTATACATTTAGCGTATATTTTTCTATAAATTAATGTGTTGTTTTTATTTTAAAGCAAATCATCGAAATTAAAATATATCATGTTAAATATAAGTTTCTCTCGAGTCGACATGAGGATTATTGCATTTTTATATTTTAATCTGTTTGCACCTAAATCATACAAGTGTGTTTAGTGGAAGAACTAGTAATAAAATGATGGACTTTTGATTAAATGTTAATAGTTTTAGAGAGGATAAATAAGTGCATATGATGTTTATTTCAGTTGCTTATTATAGCTAAATTGCTTAAATTATGGCTTAACCATAAGCCAATGTTATACATGGTGTAAAATGGTGTAAAATTTCAAATATAGAGGAAATTGCATAGAAAAAAATTATTTTAAAACATTTTTTACTCTTACAATTGATTTGCTCTATTTCTTCTGATTGTAATATTATATATAGAGATACTTTTCTTACTAATTGACACAAACAGTCGTTATAATTACCTATTTTTTTCCACCATATGACCACCAGCTTTAGTGCTGATGATAATATTGGCATAGTAAACTGCAAATTGTCTATTATCAACGTCATGTTACTCCAAACTTTCACCAACGAATGTATCAATGGAATGACGCCAATAAAAATAATGAAGATAAATATGGATATCGCACGTATGTCCGCCAAAGATTTATCGTAGACACTTTTGTAAGTCTCCGGCCATATACCGATGGGATGCAGTATGAGGCGAATTAAATTAGTTGCCCATTCGTAATCTATATAGATACATAAATTTAATTTTGTATTATATGCGTGAATCACGTTTAAATCTATAAATAAAGCAAATATATAATATTAGAAAAATATAATTTACATGTGTGACATATTTTAATTGTTTTGTAAAATTTATTGAATTACATAATAATTATTTTTAACAAGTTTGTATTTATTATTGAGTCTATAAGATTAACGAAATATTCGCATTTTTATGGAAATAGTTCTTAACATATACATCTTAACATATAATCTAAGAACTTTCATTTAACTTTTTTCCTACTAATATGCCGTAAAAATTTGAATGTTACTTTAATATGCATTTTAACCAAATAATTACAGAAATAAGTCAAGTGTTTTGTTTTAATAATTAAAAATAAAAGAAATTATAAATGTGTACATATGTATATCTCAATAATTCTAATACATGCAAATATGTATTATAGCTTGCGATTTGTCACTGATATTATTATTGCAAGGACCTGCGTATCTTTTAGTGTTGATAGTATCCATACTGAGACGCACGTGAAACTAATGACGTTTTATCTTCTCGCACGAGAAATGTATTTCATAGATCTCCGGGAATGATAACTGTTTTATATCAAAGTTTGTAAACTTTATAGTACGTATATGTGTGTGTGTGTTCTGTACGATGTAGAAATACGTAAATGTTGTACGCGTCGTAATTGTCAGATGCTGCATTCTCATAGCAAAGTGAAAGAAGGGAAGTTGAACTAATAGCAACGTATGACACGTGACAGGGCCGCAAGTGTGAACATTGTTTATAATTATATTGTTTCATGTAAATTAATATTTTCAATTATCGTTTTACTCACCAGTTATAATTACAATTAATTTATTATTACAACAAATTTATTACCCTGTAATAAATATAAACTTCTATTAATTATATTAATTAATGGAAAAAGATATTATTTTTTAATTATAGAAAAATATTTCGAGGATTCTTAATTATAATGCATCTTTCAGTTTTCAAAGTAATTGCTATTTTTAGATTCTTCAAAATATTAACGAGATTATTTGGAACATAATTTTTTGAGAGTTCTCTCGATTCTTTTTCATCTATAGAAATAAATGTGCGTCCCTGTTCATCGCGTATTTCAAGTTTATAAAGTTTTGAATTATACGTTATACATGTCATATAGCTGTCGTAATAAAAGAGGTTTTTCGTTAGGGTGGCAGTTTTAAAATTTTAATGATATTCTCTCTCTCTTACCATACCCCTTCTATTCGAACAATGATGAAGCATGCGCGTTTTACATATGCCATACCTTCCAATGCACTGTCTTGGAGATCCTCCGACTTTCCATGCGTGCAGTATGAACGATACATTTGTGGTAATACGTTATAATAGCGTATTTCGGTCAAATGTTTTGTATTGCGTTGCGCGAGATATATATAGAGTTAAAGTTTCGTAAATGACTTTTACATTAAGAAGAAGGTGATTGACCCTATATACAAGTAGTGTTATAATATAGATAATCTTTATTGATAGGAGAGAGTGCTGTGTGTTACGCTTGCGAGTTGAAGAGTAATGAGGAGGATAATATTGCAGTTCTGTAATTTTATTGAAATGCAATGAAGGTAAGAGCGAAAATATTGTACATCTCTGGACGAGCCAAAAAAAGGACTAAAATCACCAATGAACCTTGATATTGGCAAGACTATTTAATTTCGGAAATTAGCGGGGAAATTATCGTTTAACTCTTCTCTGTTATACGCTATTGGTACAAACAAGGAAAAAAAGGCATGTTAAATCGAATCGAATTAATCGTTGCCTCTTTCCGCGATTGGTTGTCTTGATTGGTCTCGTGAGCGTTGTGTGTTATATTCGTAGCATCGAGTGGCTGTCATTGTGAGGTGTTGTGTTAGTTTTTTCGGAAGAGAGATATATTTAAGTATATATTCCTTTAGAGAAAAGTGCTGCTGTAATAGATTTTGTTTTCAAGTAAGTATAATCAAGAGACACGGTAGTGTAATCTTTATCCTCGAGATACATAGAACAGCCTTACATAATTTTAATTCTATTGCATTTTAAATTTATGTTCCCATGGCATAATCTGTCTCTTCGAGGTAGACAGAATAGCCTTGCATAATTTTAATTCTGATGCAGTAAAATTAATCTTCTAATTCCAATTAATTCTCATTAAGAATTATGTCAGCGAGGCAGAATCTGTCAGTTCCCATTAATTCTCTAAATATTATTATCAATATTATTATTGAGGTAAATAACTGTTTTCTTAATTATTTCTAAAGATATGCTGCACTGCGCTTACTTTAGAAATAGGTAGTTTTTTTTTTATTTTTTACTACATGTACAATATATTTATGTATGTAAAATTTGATATGAATTATTTCAATGAATAATATATGATTTCTGCAGATTCTTTAGTAATGTTAATAAATTTTTAAAAATTTATTTAAGTATTGCTCTATCTTAATAATTGATTGTTTCTATTTCCTTGTTTGTTTTAATTACATTTTCATATTTTTTATGTGTTTCTTTTTTTGAAATATTCTCACTTTTTCTTCTAGAAATTCGAAAATAGAAGTTATTTTTTTTCTAAATACATTCACTTTTTGTTCATCATTTATAAATTTGTATATTTTCTATAGGAATTGACTTTTTCCTTGTTATTATTTTTTGATGAATAGTACTTTAATTATATATATGTATATTTTATTATTTTTTCTGAAAGCTATATCTATAACTAACAATAAAATGTTAATATCTAGTAATCAAATATAATTAACATTTATATATGTCAATCTTTTTTTTAACCATATTCAATAATTATTTCTTATATTGTTTGAGATCGCATAATCATCTCTTTGTAATATTCAAACAAATAGCAAAAATTAGTTTCACGTCAATCGCAAGAAATTACGCAAGAGTAAATGCAACCAATAAATTAACAAACGAGTTATTTATGTACAAAATTACTTATATAGCACGGGTTTTTATCGTTCTTTAAGTTTCAGAATTTTCGATAATTCGTTAGATCATTCTGAAAGTCAAAGAAATTAGCAACTTTAGCTTCTTTTGCTCAACAAAAACTCCTGTTATAAATAAACAACAGCAACCGTTTTAACTGCCGAACTCTTGGTATCAACATCGCGAGCATGCGCGATTGCGTTACGTAGACCGCTGACTACCAATTGCGCGAGTCAATCTGTCACTTGGCGCATGACAGATGCGTGCTCGAAGCACAAAAATTCGCTGGCTGCCAATCGCGCGCGGCGCCCTGGAGTCACCTCAAGGATCTTTAAATTATTGCAAAACGATTGGCAATTAGCGAAAAAGGGGTCTTTTCGTCGCGATGATAAAAGGAACTTGTCCCGACCGCTCGTCGCTCTTTCGCAGTTTTTATTATCGATTAACCGCTTTGAGTTTGCTCGCATTGATAAAGAACTTGTCGCGCATTAGAATTTCGTCTACGCAATTAGTGTCGGATCATTTACCTGAAATATAGTTTAGTGTGTAAATATTTGTATATATATTGTAAATAGTGTTGTTAAATAATAAACTAAACTTTTGTGTGTGGTAAGAAAAAAACGATTTAAAAATTTATAAAATTGCTAAATTAAATCGTGTGTTGCTCGAAATTATAATTTAAACATCCGATAGCGAGTCTCCATAATTACAATTGTTAGAATTTACTAAAACGTTTTTCAAAGTATTATATTTAATCGTATTAGAGCTCGCTCGCAATAATAAATAAGCATTGTCTTTCAGAGATTTTTTTTCTCAGAGAGATTCTCTCTCTCTCGCGAATTCTCTTTTATCAAAATCTTTTTTCTTTCTTTCTAATTGCAATAGAATTCAGAATTATATAATTTACGTTACAACTCTGCTTTGCATTTGATACTCTCTTATTGTTCTTATTACGCTCTTATATTATGATATATTTTAAAAAGTAGTTTAAATTAAAAAGTTTAAAACACATTAAAAGCACAAGACAAACGAAATTTTATAATTCAGTAAATGTGCGTATAAATATATAGAATATGCGAATGTAGTTGTGACAAAAACTAGATATTTCAGATTATTATTCAACAATCGCATAGTTGCGATAAAATTGCAAAAAGGAGAGAGAAGGAGGGGGCGCATCTTATCATTAAAATTGCATATTAAGATAACTGTAGTATATTAAGATAGTTAAATATAATCGCTTTATAAGTGGCCGTACGTGTAATATTAGTAGCAGAGTAATGACAAACATGGAAACACGTGTTTTAATTGGTTTCTTGCTCATCTGTACCGCGACTGGTAAAAATAATATCTACCTATTTTCCCTAAGAAAAAGACAAATTCTTACGCAATTCTACATTTGCACATATATAAAATTTTTAAAATCTAAATAGAAACATAAACTCGTTACATGCAATATATTTTTATTTTACTTGTATGATATATATCTCTCTTTTTCTTATATTTTATTATTGGAAGTAAATAGGTTTTTTAAAGAAAACCGATAGCAAAATTTTATGTAATAGAATATATTTTAGAAACTTGATATTTTCGAAATGTAAATATCTCGAGCGTAATGACACGTTTATATTAAAAAATATTTTATCGTATTTTCCTGCGAAAAAAAAGAGAAAAATAAAATTCTTGCAATAAAAATCTGTAAAATTTAATGACACTTAACAAGAAGTTGCCTTTTTCATTTTATATAATATCATACATTAAGAATTTTATATTCGTTGATTATACAGGGCTTCCAATGAAAGAGAAATCTTGTGCTAATGATATCTTTACTCCAATGGATTACAAAATACTTGAAAACATGACAGCGTACATGTACGACGATAATGAGAATTTGGTGAAACTAACATTGGATGATGACATAGAGACTTTAAACGAAACTCAGAACGATATCAAAAATCGTGTCTTTTTCTTTTTATACACGAAAAACAATCCTACCGCGCCAAAGACACTTTACGTCAATGACACGAATGCTCTAAAGAATAGCAACTTTGATCCTACCAAACCAACGCGTTTTATAATTCACGGATGGATGAATTCTCGGAGCAGTTCAGTATGTGTTCTGATTCGCAAAGGTACCTTTGCTGTGAAGGATTATTAATGAAAAATACAAAATGCGAGATTTCTCCTCTTTATACAAATAAATATAAAATCTAATTACATCGGAAGACAATATCAAAATTTTTTGTCTTAAATTATTGCCAATATTTCTTGCTTTTTGTGTTGCAGCTTATGTAAAAAATGAGGATTGCAATGTTATCGTCGTTGATTGGAGCAAAATAAGCTATAAGCCTTATATTTGGGCTAGCAAGCGTGTCGGCATTATCGGTCAATTTGTTTCCACCATGATTGATTTCCTCGAGAAGCAAGGAATGGATTTGTCGAAAACGATACTGATCGGTCACTCTCTTGGTGCTCATGTAGCTGGATTGGCTGCTCGTAATGCTCAGGGCGAAGTCAGTTTCGTTGCGGGTAAATTTTTAATGAACTGTATGAATCTGACGAGATATTCGATCAAAGACATTTTATAAAATATGTGATATATAGTGTACTTCTCTTATATCCTAATTATATGTACAATATGTATATATATATATAGTTAGGTTATGCATGTAAGCATACAGGAAACCGTTTTCTTGGTCGAGTGCCATTAAATTTCAAAAATATAATATTTTTCATGATATATATTTTTTTAATGTAGATATGTCATAACGCTCGCAATATTTATAATCTTTTTTTCATTAAGTAGAATTACGTAAATTATGTCGATGGTCAATTAATTATAAACATTCATAGACATAACGCGAACCTATATGCCGTTCCAGGACTAGATCCAGCTTTGCCTGGTTTTAACTTAGCGGGTCCAGGATCCAGGATATCGAGAAGCGACGCGCAGTACGTGGAAATCATTCATACGAATGGCGATCAGCTCGGCTTTTCGACACCGATTGGCGATTCCGATTTTTATCCTAACGGAGGGAAAATGCAGAGCGGTTGTTTAGAGGATGTCGGCGGTGCGTGTTCTCACGCTCGCTCGTACATATACTTCGCCGAGTCCATCGACGGCTTGTTAGGATTCCACGCGAGAAAATGCAGTTCTTTCGCTCGATTTATAAGCGGCTTATGCAAAAACAGGGATACATCCCTCATGGGTCATAAGTTGCAATCGTATGCGCGCGGTACCTACTTCCTGTTAACCAATTTAATATCCCCGTTCGCGAAAGGTAAACTCTTGGCGTAAGTGTTCGTTGAAGAGAAAGAGACAGAGAGACAGAGAGAAATAAACAGATATATATATATATATATGTATATGAGCTGAAAAACTCATTGTCAATCTGACTACGGCCGTCAGAGCGAGAATTCTGGATTTGGAAATTCATTGCGGAACAGGAAGGAGATACGCGCTGGGCTAAACTCGTTTCTCTCAGCAATCGATCGCCAGTGACACATATAAGCATAGTAGGTACAACATTCATCACTGCCGTTGATACAAGTGTATAACGTATCACCGCCAATATATGTGGTAACAAATTTGTTAATTATTAGTTTAATCTTTATTTATATATGTTACACTTCCTAATATTATGAGCAACGGTTTGCAAACTCTTTGAAAAACATTTTAATTTTAGGAGAAAATATTTTAAACGTCGAGTTTTTGCAATAAGAATAATATTATATATGCATTTTGATATTTTGCTGTAATCTTATATATTATATACATATATATACATATACATGTATAATATATATATAAAATATATTATATGTACATGTATGTATATATATATATTTCTACTTCAGTATTCCGTTGAATATACGTGTATAATAATGTGATGCCTTTTTATAATCTCTGTAATTAGTTTTATAAACCTTGCCTGTCGAATAGAACCGATACATAACTGCCCAAAGTTTTTATTATTGAAAATTTACAAAATAACATATTTAATTTATAACCTGTGTGTCGACATTGTAAGAATAAACAGTAAATATGTCTATTAATATGTCTATTTTATTATAATTCTGCAATCTACAATCTTTTCCGTCTTTCTCTTTCTTCTTTTCTCTTCAGTTAAATAAATATAAAAATTATTTCATTTAATTTTGCATGGCCAGTAGAACCGACATGTAACCTGCTGATGTTTTTATTAACTGAAATATACATCAACAATAAATGTTTAAAATGATATTGTCAATAAAACGGGAAATAATATATAGCATATAATGTAATCATTATTGCTATGAAGATGTTAACTTCTGTTAGTACATATCTCACTCAAATAGTTTCTTACTTTTTATTGTTGTAATAATATATTTTTAAAATATTTGTATAATTGTAAAAAAATTGCCTTAGAGTAACGAAGTTATTCACTTCTAATAATAAGATTAATAAACGAATAAACATAGAGATAGAATAATTAAGTTGCTTACATTACAAAACATTGACATTGTCATAGGAAACATTTTCCCAGCCGTAATGTAAAGAGGCTTGTTAGTTCGTATCATTATCAGAATAGAGACTCTCGCCTTTTTTGGCATCAATTTATACCATTTATGCTCATATGCCGCTTGATGTAAATTATTGCACTTCATAAATAATATTAGAATTTGGAATGCGCTTCTTCTTTATTTTCTGCAATGTGCTATAATAGTACATCGATACATACTTGTGTTACTAAAATTTCACCCACTGCACAAAACAGGCACATGTATCCAGCAATGTGTATCGCAGCCAATAGGAGATATATAACACGAAACACTGACATGTTGCTTCCTTCCGACAATACCTGAATAAGTAAAGATCAATATATTACTAAAGAACGCGTTACCTATCATATATTATAATATCAAAGAAAATAGTAACCAGCGATCTGAAATTTTTATTAAATTACATTTAATTTTGTTTAGAAGCTTTTTTTCTCTGGTTATTTGAAGATACTACTTAAATTAATTAAGAAAATATTTTAATTGACAATTTTATTTAAAATTTATATTTCTGTGAAATAAAAAGTTTTAAGAATTTTCTTTTCTTATAACATACTGTAATGATTAGAAACCCATATAAACAGAATAAAGTGCCGAAATAGAGCAGTAGTCCAAACAGCAGCAATGTAAAAGTTTCTTCAATGATATCAAAACATCTATAAGAAAAGAGTTTCAGCAAATAATGTATATGAGTTTACTTTTTAAAAATTAAAAAAAAAAAATAATTTTATTGAAATCTTATATTTGTTTAAGTCCTTCAGATATTTTATACAAAACTTGCAATATTATAATTTTGAGAAAACGAAAAAATAATAATACATTTTTCAAGAAAATATTAATTTGAACTTAGAGAGAGAGAGAAACATTATATTAAATAATATATATAATATCAAGATGTTGAAATTAACTTGATTATCCGTATGTGCTCTTTTACGATGAACACGAGATCGTCGTTAAAGCTATTGAATTGTCCTATGTTAATTAGCTTTTCTTTAAGATTCTCCATTTGCCCGCACAAATGAAATACGAATAATCCGAACAAGTTATCCACACCATAGTAACATATTGAGCTTATTAGCGCAATAAAAATTTGTGCTACGAATGTGCACTCAAAATATGGACTTCGATTTTGGTCGTAGAAGTAACGGGTTGGTAAAGGCAAGATTTTATCTGAGTCGGTGATATTTGTTATATATCTCACAGACTTTCCAAAGCAAGGTAGAATTATCATTAATCCGATCGCAAAAAATGCGCCGGCATTTCCGATCATCGTAAGGATTCGAACGCTACGGGCTCGCTTTATCATGACGTGCAGCTCTTTATCAGTCTTGGTTTTCATCCAATCTTCAAAAATCATATTTATGACCATTGCAAGATCTTACAAAAGAATAATGAAGCATATTATTGTAGAATATATATTAAATTAAAAGTACAAAAGTGTGAGCAAAAGAACAAAAAGAATATGAGACTAGTGTCTACTATGAAATATTTTTTACGGAGTCTTTCTTGTAGTTACTTTTATAGTTTTAATGATAATTCTTATATATATAATTATTACCTGTTTTTTTCCACCATATGACCACCAGCTTTAATATTGCTGTTAATATCGGCATAGTAAATTGTAAATTGTCTATCATTGACATCATGTCACTCCAAACTTTTATCAGCGAATGTATCAATGGAATTGCGCCAACAAAAATGAGAAAGCTAAAAGTGAATATCGCACGTAAGTTTGCCAAAGATTTATCGTAGACATTTTTGTAAGTCTCCGGCCATATACCGATGGAATACAGCATAAGGCGAATCAAATTAGTTGTCCGTTCGTAATCTATATTGATAAGGAAATTTAATTTTTTATTTTATGTGTGAATCACGTTAAATGTGTAAATATTAAATATTTGTAAATATATAATATCAGAGAAGTATAATTTATGTGTGACTTTTTATTTGTTTTGTGAAATCTATTGAATAAAATGATTGAAGAAAATTATTGAAGAAAATAAATAATAATTAATTTTAACAGTTTTGTAATGATTATTGATTCTATTACATTTTGACGAAATATTCGCATTTCTAAGGAAATAATTTTCAACTGATTTTATATAAAATTACATATGTATATACATATATGTATATATATAATCTAAGAATGTTTATTTAACTTTTTTTTCAATAATATATCTTAAATATTTGAATGTTACTTCAATATGCATTGTAACCAAGCAATTAAAGAAAAAGAAACCGAGATTTTTGTTTTAATAGTATAAAATAAAAAAAAATATAAACGTGAACATATATCTCAATAATTTCAATATACGCAAATTTGTATTATAGCTCGCGACTTGTCATTGATGTTATTATTGCAAGGACCTGCGTATCTTTTAGCCTTGATAGTATCCATATCGAGACACACTGAAACTAATGTCGTTTTATCTTTCCACACAAAAAATGAATTCTATGACTTCCGAGAGTGGTAACTGTTCTGCATCAAAGTCTGTAAACTTCATTGGACGTATGTGTATGTGTGTGTTCTGCAGGCTGTAGGAATTCGTAAATGTTGTACGCATCGTAATTGTCAGGTGCTGCATTCTCATAGCAAAGTGAAAGAAGGGAAGTTGAAATAATAGCAACGTATGTGTGATACGTGACAGGGCCGCAAGTGTGAACATTGTTTATAATTATATTGTTTCATGTAAATTAATATTTTCAATTATCGTTTTACTCACCAGTTATAATTACAATTAATTTATTGTTACAACAAATATATACCCTGTAATAAATATAAACTTTCATTAATTATATTAATTAATGGAAAAAGATATTATTTTTTAGTTATAGAAAAATATTTCGAGGATTCTTAATTATAATGCATCTTTCAGTTTTCAAAGTAATTTTTAGATTCTTCAAAATATTAACGAGATTATTTGGAACATAATTTTTTGAGAGTTCTCTCGATTCTTTTTCATCTATAGAAATGAATGTGCGTCCCTGTTCTTCGCGTATATCAAGTTTACAAAGTTTTGAATTGTACGTTACACATGTCATATAGCTGTCGTAATAAAAGAGGTTTTTCGTTAGGGTGGCAGTTTTAAAATTTTAATGATATTCCATCTCTCTCACCGTATCCCTTCTACACGGACAATGATGAAGCATGCGCGTTTTACTTATAACATATCTTCCAATGCACTGTCTTGGAGATCCTTCGACTTTCCATGCGTGCAGTATAGACGATACATTTGTAGTAATACGTTATAGCAGCGTATTTCGGTGACAAATGTTTTGCATTGCGTTGCGCGAAATATATGTATATAGAGTTAAAGTTTCGTAAATGACTTTTGCATTAAGAAGAAGGTGATTGACCTTATACACAAATAGTGTTATAATATAGATAATCTTTATTGTTAGAAAGAGTGCTGTTACACTTGCGAGTTGAAGAGTGTTGACGAGGATAATATTACAGTTCTGTAATTTTATTGATGTAATGAAGGTAAGAGAGAGAGAGAGCGAAAATATTGTAGAACTCTGGACGAGCCAAAAGAAGGACTAAAATCACCAATGAATCTTGATCAAGACTATTTAATTTAGGAAATTAGCAGGGAAATTATCGTTTAACTCTTCTGTTATACGCTATTGGTACAAACGAGGAATTGACATGAAAAACAGACGCCTTTTTCACTTGTTGGTCAAGCAATCGATAAGTTCGATCGCCAGTGACACATACATATAAGCATAATAGGTACAACATTCATCACTGCCATTAAACACAAATGTATCGCGTATTATCGACGTAATATATGTATGTGGCAATGAATTTGTTAATTATTATAGTTTGATCTCCATTTATATATTATTTTTAATAATGTTATGAGCAACCTTTTGCAAACTCTTTAACAAAACATTTTAATTTTAAGGGAAAATATTTTAAATGACGAGTTTTCGAGTGATAAGAATAATTATATATATGTATTTTGATTTTTTGTTGTAATCTTATATGTATTATGCATATGGGCAATTCCACGTCAAGTCGGATAAGAAATGACCTCGTATTTTTTAAATCGATCGAAATTTTTTTCACGTGAAGTATACATAAAATAAGGAGATATGTATTTTTTTATTTGTCCGAATTTTTTTTGCAGAAGTTATAAATAATATAATTTTCGTCAAAAATGAAGAAGTTGTCGACTTTAAAAATTAATATCTCTGGTTATACTTGTCCTAGAGATATTTTCGAAAATGCATTTTAAAGCTAAGGAGACAACTTTTTTTATAAAAATAGTTTAAGTTACATGAAATTGTTAATTCCAATTGTTATAAATAATTGAAGTGTTTAATAAATTTTTTTATAAATGAGTAGATTTGAAAAAATTTTTGAAATAATACTCTTTCATTCTCCATCATTCTGAAAGTGTAGATATTTTTTATTTTATGGAGAATCGATAGATTCTATTTTTTATATATTTTTAATAAAGGAGACGCCGCGCCGTGCTCGACCAAGTAGTGTAGCGCGTCACTGGCTCGACAAGTAGCGTAGCGCTTCCGCTTCTTCGGATATATATGTATAAATACATTAGTTTTTATCAATATTAGTATGACATAATATACTTAAAATTTATATAACATTTTTTACGACATTTCCCTCTCTCTTTTCCTTTTCTTCTCTCTACGGTTAGATAAATATTAAAATTATTTCTTTTAATTTTGCATGGCCAGTAGAACCGACATGTAACCGACTGATGTTTTTATTAACTGAAACAATACATAAACAATAAGTGTTTAAAATAATATTGTCAATATAACGGGTGACAATATAATAATGTATCATTATTGCTATAAAGATATAAATTTCTATCAGCATATATATTATTCAGCTTTCAATTCTTTATTGCTGTAATATGTTTTTAGTTAAAGTATTTGTTTTATTAGGAAAAATTTGTTATAGAGTAACGAAATTATTCCTTTATAATAATAAGATTAATAATGAATAAACAATTAGGAAATAATAACCAGAATGCTTACATTACAGAACATTGACATTGTCATAGGAAACAATTTCCCAGCCGTAATGTAAAGAGGCTTGTTAGTTCGTATCATTATCAGGATAAAGACTCTCGCCTCTTTTGGCATCAATTTATACCATTTATGCTCATATGCCGCTTGATGTAAATCATTGCACTTCATAAATAATATTAGAATTTGGAATGTGCTTCTTCTTTATTTTCTGCAATGTGCTATAATAGTACATCGATACATACTTGTGTTACTAAAATTTCACCCACTGCACAAAACAGGCACATGTATCCAGCAATGTGTATCGCAGCCAATAGGAGATATATAACACGAAACACTGACATGTTGCTTCCTTCCGACAATATCTGAATAAGTAAAGATCAATATATTACTAAAGAACGCGTTATCTATCATATATTATAATATCAAAGAAAAAAGTAACCAGCGATTTGAAATTTTTATTAAATTACATTTAATTTTGTTTAGAAGCTTTTTTTCTCTGGTTATTTGAAGATATTACTTAAATTAATTAAGAAAATATTTTAATTGATAACTTTATTTAAAATTTATGTTTCTGTAAAATAAGAAGTTTTAAGAATTTTCATTTCCCATAACATACTGTAATGATTAGAAACCCATATAGACAGAATAAAGTGCCGAAATAGAGTAGTAGTCCAAACAGCAGCAATGTAAAAGTTT
Source organism: Lasius platythorax (assembly GCA_963971435.1). Classification (NCBI taxonomy): domain Eukaryota; kingdom Metazoa; phylum Arthropoda; class Insecta; order Hymenoptera; family Formicidae; genus Lasius; species Lasius platythorax. The sequence goes on along the minus strand of OZ020543.1, from coordinate 17,387,218 downwards.
CTTCAATGATATGAAAACATCTATAAGAAAAGAGTTTTAGCAAATGGTGTATATGAGTCTTCTTAAAAATTAAAAAAATTAAAATTAAAAAAAAAAAATAAATTTATTAAAATCTTATATTTATTAAGTCCTTCAGATATTTTATACAAAACTTGCAACATTCTAATTTTGAGAAAACTGAAAAATAATAATAAATTTTTCAAGAAAATATTAATTTGAAGAGAGAGAGAAACATTATATTAGATAATATATAATATCAAGATGTTGAAATTAACTTGATTATCCGTATGTGCTCCTTTACGATGAACACGAGATCGTCGTTAAAGCTATTGAATTGTCCTATGTTAATTAGCTTTTCTTTAAGATTCTCCATTTGCCCGCACAAATGAAATACGAATAATCCGAACAAGTTATCCACACCACTGTAACATATTCCGCTCATAAATATCATAAAAAACTGTGCTATGAATGTGAACTCGAAATATGGATTTCGATTTTGATCGTAGAAGTAATGGGTTTGTAAAGGCAAGATTTTAACTGAGTCGGTGATGTTTGTTATATATCTCACAGACTTTCCAAAGCAAGGTAGAATCATCATTAATCCGACCGCAAAAAATGCGCCGGCATATCCGATCATCGTAAGAATTCGAACGCTACGGGCTCGCTTTATCATGACGTGTAGTTCTTTATCAGTCTTGGCTTTCATCCAATCTTCAAAAATCATATTTATAACCATTGCAAGATCTTTCAAAAGAATAATGAAGCATTGTGTTATTATAGAATTATAGAATTTGTAAATGAATGTAAACTTTAACGTATAAGATATGTAAGCAAAAGAACGAAAAGAATATGAAAAATAATATCTACTATGAAATATTTTTATGAAGTCTTTCTTGTGGTTACTTTTACAGTTTAAATGATAATTCTTATATACACTTATCTTGATATTTTTAGAAAAGAAGAACATGATAATTTTTTAATTACATGATATATATTGTATTTTATCATTTTATCATTTTATTTGTATTTGTGATAATTTCTAATGACGGTTTGAACTTAAACAAATTCTAGTTAATTAAATAAAATAATGGAAAATTTAATAATATGTTGCTTTGTTATAAAATTTATTAAGTTTTGGTTTTCATCCAATCTTCAATAATCATATTTATGATCATTGCAAGATCTTTCAAAAGAATAATGAAGCATTGTATTATCGTAGAATATGTTAAATTGAAAGTACAAAAGTATGAGCAAAAGAACGAAAACAATTGATGAGACTAGTGTCTATTATGAAATATTTTTTACGAAGTTTTTCTTATAGTTACTTTTATAGCTTTAATGATAATTTTTATATACATAATTATTACCTGTTTTTTTCCACCATATGACCACCAGCTTTAATATTGATGTTAATATTGGCATAGTAAATTGTAAATTGTCTATTATTAACATCATGTCACTCCAAACTATCACCAGCGAATGTATTGATGGAATGCCGCCAATAAAAATAAAGAAGATACAAGTGAAAATCGCACGTAGATCCGCCAAAGATTTATCGTAGGCACTTTTGTAAGTCTTCGGCCATATACCGATGAGATTCAGCGTGAAGCGAATTAAATGAGTTGCCCATTCGTAATCTATATAGATACATAAATTTAATATTTACATAATTCACATTTTGTATCACATTAACAAAATATTTTTGTTTTAATAGTATAAAATAAAAAAAAATATAAACGTGAACATATATCTCAATAATTTCAATATACGCAAATTTGTATTATAGCTCGCGACTTGTCATTGATGTTATTATTGCAAGGACCTGCGTATCTTTTAGCCTTGATAGTATCCATATCGAGACACACTGAAACTAATGTCGTTTTATCTTTCCACACAAAAAATGAATTCTATGACTTCCGAGAGTGGTAACTGTTCTGCATCAAAGCCTGTAAATTTCATTGGACGTGTGTGTATGTGTGTGTTCTGCAGGCTGTAGGAATTCGTAAATGTTGCACGCGTCGTAATTGTCAGGTGCTGCATTCTCATAGCAAAGTGAAAAAAAAGTGGCTGAACGAAGAACAACTTGACAGGGCCGCAAGTGTGAACATTGTTTATAATTATATTGTTTTCTGTTAAATAATATTTTCAATTACCGTTTTACTCATTAGCAATGATTTTAATTGATTTATTGTTACAACAAATATATTACCCTGATGAATAAATAGAAACTTAACTATATTAATTAATGGAAGAACGTATTATTTTAGTTATAGAAAAATATTTCGAGGATTCTTAATTATAATACTTTTTTGAGTTTTCAAAGTTATTGCGATTTTTAAATTCTTCAAAATATTAACGAGATTATTTTGAACATAATTTTTGAGAGATTTCTCGATTCTTTTTTGCCTATAGAAATGAATATACGTCCCTGTTCTTCGCTATTTCAAGTTTACAAAGTTTTGAATTGTACGTTACACATGTTATATAGCTGTCGTAATAAAAGAGGTTTTTCGTTAGGGTGGCAGTTTTAAAATTTTAATGATATTCTCTCTCTCTTACCATACCCCTTCTATTCGAACAATGATGAAGCATGCGCGTTTTACATATGCCATACCTTCCAATGCACTGTCTTGGAGATCCTCCGACTTTCCATGCGTGCAGTATGAACGATACATTTGTAGTAATACACGTTATAACAGCGTATTTCGGTGACAAGTGTTTTGCATTACGTTGCGCGGGATATATTCTTGCATTAAGAAAGTGATTGACACTATATACAAATAGTGTTATAACATAAACAATAATCTTTATTGTTAGAAGTGTTGTTACGCTCGCGGAATAATCATTGTTGAGGAGGATAATATTGCAGTTCTGTAATTTTGTAATGATGTAATGTAGGTAAGAGCGAGAACATTGTAGATCTCTGGACGAGCAAATAGAAAAACTAAAATCATTGATGAATCTTGATATCGGCGAGAATTTTTAATTTTGTAAATTAGCGGGAAAATTATCATTTAACTCGTCCTGTTATACGCTGTTGGTACAAACAAGGAATTGACGTAAAAAACAGGCGCCTATTTCACTTGTTGGTCAAGCAATCGATAAGTTCGATTGCCAGTGACACATATAAGCATAGTAGGTACAACATTCATCACTGCCGTTGATACAAGTGTATCACGTATCACCGCCAATATACCTATGTGGCAACGAATTTGTTAATTATTAGTTTAATCTTTATTTATACATGTTACACTTCCTAATATTATGAGCAACGATTTGCAAACTCTTTAAAAAAGATTTTAATTTTAAGAGAAAATATTTTAAAGTTCGAGTTTTTGCAATAAGAATAATATTATATATGCATTTTGATTTTTTGCTGTAATCTTATACACGTATATTATATAATATATATATATATATATATATATATATATATATAATATATATTATATATGTATATGTATATATTTATATTTCTACGTTTCTTTTAAGTATTCCGTTGAATATACGTATATAATAATATGATGCTTCTTTATAATCTCTGTAATTAGTTTTATAAACCTTGCCTGTCGAGTAGAACCAATACATAACCGCCCAAGTTTTCATTAACCAAATTTTACAAAATAATATATTTAATTAAAACGTGTGTGTCGACATTGTAAGAATAAACAGTAAATATGTCTATTAATATGTATATTTTATCTAAAATATTTGAATAGTACTCTTAATTATTTTTTCTTTCTAGGCGAACTCTTACATGATATATCGTAAATCTGAAAATTTAAGATTAAGAACATGCAAATAGGAGAAGGAGAGGATTATACATAGCGAGTTTGCTTGGATGCACTAATGCATCCTGGCGTGTACTAATTGTAAGTTCTAATTCAATTTTCTATATTAATATAGAATAATATAGAATAATATAGAATAATGTAGAATAATATAGAATAATTAATAAATAATATAACTATATATTGTGTAAAAAAAATTGAGTGAATGTGGACAAATGCGTACTAACTGCATCCAATCGAATTTGCTTTATATTGATAAATGTGATCATTAACTTACAGAGCACGGATCACTTTTTTATTGACATATATTATAGAGGGTGCATTTATAAGTAATACACGCTGTGAATTATGTGGTTCTTTCTTTTCGTTCCTGAGATATGCGACTTCGAAATATTGTAAAAATAAAATTTTTAGAAAAGAGGATTCAGTCCCAATAACTTTTAACCTTGGTATATGTTTTCAAAAAAATCATGATTCTCAAAAGAACTTAATTTTCAAAAGGTTTTCATCATTATTAAGCATTCATTAATAAAGCTATTTATTATTAAACATTTATTTAGAGATTTAAATATGCAAGTATATCGAATTTCATTTATTTTAAACTTTCTCTTGTGCGGAAAGTTCCAAACTAGTTATTTTATAGTTTTACTTTATTGTAAGGTAAACGTGTGGGCGGAAGATGGGCTTTGCCCTTTTTCCTGCACCCCACTCCGAAAAAAATTAATCTAACTCAAATTTATTTCTGATTTTGAATTGAAGTTAAATTTGGGTTAGATTAGTATTTCTTGGGAAGGGAAAAAGAATGAAGAAAAAGGGGCCCCCCACGCTTCTCTTCCGCCTACGCGTTTATTGAAAAATTTATTTTTTATTTTTAATAAATATTTAATAAAGTATTCAGGCAAATTAAGAAAAATATTAAAAAACAAAACAGTTGCAATTTTTTATATCTTTAAATCATATTTAATTCACTAATCACTTGTAAGAGAACATATTTCTGCCATAATGTAAAAAATTGATAAATATATCTATCAAAAGTAAATTGAAGCTTGAATAAAAATTCTGCTAAATATCTGGCATAACATTTCTGTGTGTATCAAAACGTGGCACTGCATCATGAATATTTCGCAATGCACGTTCAATGGGTTGAGTATATGTGGTAGTTTCCGCAAAATATTTATGATTGACTGTTTAAATTTTTATAATTTACAATTTTTAAATATTTATATGACACAACACACACACACACACACACACACACACACACACACACACACTTCCAGCAATCTGATATTATAATACTTCTTGACTTATGTTAGCGAAACTAAACAATAATCCTGATGTGTACTGACAAAATAAAGAACAAATATAAACAAAAAAATGTATAAACGCACAAGTAGGATATAGCGAAAAGATAATACAAATAAGTGCGAAAATTGATATTTCAAAGTCGCATACCTTAGGAACTAAGAAGGAGTGACAAGAAAAAAGCTTATATATATAATATATATTTATACATATATATAGATATACATATATTAGTTTGTCAGTATTAATACTACATAATATACTTAAAATGACTATATAATTCTCTCTACAATCTTTTCCTTCTTTCTCTTTCGTCCTCTTTCTTCGGTTAAATAAATATAGAAGTTATTTCATTTAATTTTGCATGGCCAGTAGAATCGATATGTAACCGGCTGATGTTTTTATTAACTGAAATAACATAAACAATAAATGTTTAAAATGATATTGTCAATATAACGGGAAACAATATATAGCATATAATGTATCATTATTGCTAAGAAAATGTAAACTCCTGTTAGTAAATATCTCACTCAAAAATAGCTTTTAATTTTTTATTGCTGTAATATATTTTTAAAATATTTGTTTTATTGTGAAAAATTTGCTTTAGAGTAACAAAGTTATTCACTTCTAATAATAAGATTAATAAGAAATAAACATGGAGATAATAATTAAGTTGCTTACATTACAAAACATTGACATTGTCATAGGAAACATTTTTCCAGCCGTAATGTAAAGAGGCTTGTTAGATCGTATCATTATCAGAATACAGGCCCTTGACTCCTTTGGCATCAACTTATACCATTTATGCTCATACGCCGCTTGATGTAAATTATTGCACTTCATAAATAATATTAGAATTTGAAATGAGCACTTCTTTCTTTTCTGCAATGCGCTATTAGTACATCGATACATACTTGTATTACTAAAATTTCACCCACTGCACAAAACAGGCACATGTGTCCAGCAGAGTATATCGCAGCAAATGAGAGATGTATAATACGAAACACTGACATCTCGCTTCCTTCCGACAATACCTGAATAAGTAAAAATCAATATATTACTAAAAAACGTTATCTATTATACATTACAATATCAAACAAGACAGTAACCAGCAATTGAAAATTTTTTTTAATTACATTTAATTTTGTTTAGAAGCTTCTTTTACTGGTTATTTGAAGATATTATAAAATTAATTAAGAAAATATTTTAATTGATAACTATAGTTAAAATTTACATTTCTATAAAATAAGAAGTTTTAAAAACTTTCTTTTTTAATAACATACTGTAATGATTAGAAACCCATATAAACAGAATAAAGTGCCGAAATAGAGTAGTAGTCCAAACAGCAGCAATGTAAAAGTTTCTTCAATGATATCAAAACATCTATAAGAAAAGAATTTTAGCCAATGATGTATATGAGTCTACTTTTTAAAAAAATTAAAAAAAGAATAAATTTTATTGAAATCTTATACTTGTTTAAGTCCTTCAGATATTTTACACAAAACTTGCAATATTATAATTTTGAGAAAACGAAAAAATAATAATACATTTTTCAAGAAAATATTAATTTGAAGAGAGAGAAACATTATATTAGATAATATCGTATATTTAATATCAAAATGTGAAATTAACTTGATTATCCGTATGTGTTCCTTTACGATGAACACGAGATCGTCGTTAAAGCTATTGAATTGTCCCATGTTAATTAGCTTTTCTTTAAGATTCTCCATTTGCCCGCACAAATGAAATACGAATAATCCGAACAAGTTATCCACACCACTGTAACATACTCCGCACATAAATATCATAAAAATCTGTGCTACGAATGTGCACTCCAAATACGGACTTCGATTTTGGTCGTAGAAGTAACGGGTTGGTAAAGGTAAGATTTTATTTGAGTCGGTGATGTTTGTTATATATCTCACAGACTTTCCAAAGCAAGGTAGAATTATCATTAATCCGACCGACAAAAATGTGCCGGCATTTCCGATCATCGTAAGGATTCGAACGCTACGGGCTCGCTTTATCATGACGTGCAGCTCTTTATCAATCTTGGCTTTCATCCAATCTTCATAAATCATATTTGTGACCATTGCAAGATCTTTCAAAAGAATAATGAAGCATTGTATTATTGTAGAATATGTTAAATTGAAAGTACAAGAGTGTGAGCAAAAGAACGAAAAGGATATGAGACTAGTGTCTACTATGAAATTCTTTATATGGAGTCCTTCTTGTGGTTACTTTCACAGTTTTAATGATAGTTTTTATGTATACTGATCTTGTTATTTTCAGAAGAGAAGAACATGATAATTCTTTAATTACATGATATATATTGTAATTATTTGTATTTGTAATAATTTCTAATGAAGCTTTGAACTTAAACAGATACTTAGTTAATTAAACAAAATATTTATAGAGAGAATAAATGAGTGCATATGTTGTTTGCTTCAATTGTTTATTATTATAGCTAAATTGCTTAAATTATGATACATGATGTAAAATTTCAAATGTAAAGCCAATTGTATAGTAAATTTACTTTAAATAAATTTTCTACTTTTACAATTAATTAATTGATTGTTATATTATATATAGAAATACTTTTCTTATTAGTTAACACAAATAGTCATTTTAATTACCTGTTTTTTTCCATCTTATGACCACCAGCTTTAGTATTGTTGTTAATATCGGCATAGTATATTGTAAATTGTCTATCATTGACATCATGTCATTCCAAACTTTCATCAGCGAATGTATCAATGGAATGGCGGCAACAAAAATAAGAAAGATAAAAGTGAATATCGCACGTAGGTTCGCCAAAGATTTATCGTGGATATTTTTGTAAGTCTCTGGCCATATACCAAAGGGATACAGCATGAGGCGAATCAAATGAGTTGCCCATTTGTAATCTATATAGATAAGTAAATTAATTTTTTTTTATTATATGTGTGAATCACGTTAAATTTGTAAATGAGGCAAATATATAGTATCAGAAAGGTATAATTTATGTGTGACTTTTTATTTATTTTGTGAAGTCTATTGAAGAAAATGATTGAAGAAAATAATAATTAATTTTAACAGTTTTGTAATTATTATTGATTCTATTACATTTTAACGAAATATTCGCATTTCTAAGGAAATTACCCTTAACTTATTTTATATACATACATATACATACAATATAATCTAAGAATGTTTATTTAATTTTTTTTCCAATAATATGTCGTAAAAATTTGAATGTTACTTTAATATACATTTAACTAAACAATTGCAGAAAAACCGAGATTCCTATTTTAATAGTTAAACATAAAAATAAATCATGTATATATATATATATATATATGTATATTTATATATATATACATATAAATTACTTCAATACACACAAGCATGTATTATACTCGCGACTTGTCACTAAAGTTATTATACATGTAAGTATATAAGGACCTGCGTATCTTTTGGCATTGATAGTATCCATATCGAGACACACTGAAACTAATGTCGTTTTATCTTTCTGCACAAAAAATGAATTTCATAGACTTCCGGGAGTGATAACTGTTCTACATCAAAGTTCGTAAACTTTATAGGACGCATGCACGCGCGTGTATTGCAGGCTGTAGGAATTCGTAAATGTTGCACGCGTCGTAATTGTCAGGTGCGGCATTCTTATAGCAAAGTGAAAGCAGGGAGTTTGAACGAATAGCAACTTATCACACGTGACAGGGTCGCAAGTGTGAACATTGTTTATAATTATATTGTTTCGAGTTAAATAATATTTTTTTACCAGTTTAAACTCATCAACAATGATTGGAATTGATTTATTGTTACAACAAATATATTATTCGGTAGTAAATATAAACGTAATTATATTAATTAATGGAAAAAGATTTTTTTATAATTATAAAAAAATATTAAAAGTAATAATCACCTGCGTCTTTTGTCGACTTGGTATGCATGCTCGGAGTGTGAAATTATGAGACTAATGTTTTATCTCTTCCGCGCGAGGAGTATAGACTTATATAGGAATTTTAATTGTTGCGCATCACTTTGATCAAGAGTTCGTATAAACTTTGCAAGTGTCGTCAGGTGCAACGATTTCAGACAGGTGATAGAAAGGGTGAATATCCAGCTATAGGGCCGCAGTTACAAACGTATACATTTATATTGTTTTACGAGAGCTTCAAATAAAATAATTTTATCGAAAGATGTCGGTCGCAGTAGCATAAAGCCGTCAATGCTATTTAATTTACTGTTGTAAAAAAAAAAAAAATTAAATTGATAATAAGAGGAAAGAGTTATTCTAACGATACTTAACAATTTTTGATAACGATCACTTTTTTCTCCAAGATCTTTCAAAAATGCTTTTAAAAATTATTTTAATCAAGATTAATTACAATAATTCATAACTCGATCTTGAAAAAGAGAGTTGCCACTTTTTCTCTTTTTTTTTGTGTAAGGATCGGAATACGGCGTCCCTGACCTTTATACATTCGTAGTTTACAAAGTGTTTGACACGTAAAAAAGTTCTCTCTCGTCCCGAGAAGGGTGAGTTAGAATTCTTCACATATACAGACACACACCTGCATACATATACCGTATCCCTCCTACTCGACGATATAACGTTGACGCATGCGTATTCTGCAATATAGCTTCGACCCTTGACAAGTTAACACGAGACGTATGCGCGGTAGTGTCTCGCGCGCGTCAATGATGGAAACATCGTGTCGTCGGAGTTTACATATAACAGTGAATGTGACATCCGGTCTTGTTATTTAGTGTAAATCTTTCACCAGGTTGTACCAGGTAAGTCCACTAGTGTGTTTACACGTGTCTCTCCACCCAATATGACACTTTGTCGAATAATGAGCGAGACAGAATGAGATCGCGCGTTGGAATTCGTTCTATCATCTGATCGTATTGAATCCACAGATCGGTCTCGATAATGCCGATTATGTGCCCGAAAGTGACGTATACTCGTAATTTAGATTATTTAGAAGTTTACGTGAAATATTTTCTTTCGTTGAATTATTACGTAAATGTTCGAGAAGGAGCCTCTAATTAGAGCATTTGCTGAGTGAGCTTTATTAAGTGTTAAGGATATAGCAATACATGTGTGTGGTGTGTGAGGGGGAGAGGGTTGTTATTATTAGAGTAACATTTTCTCATTGATCCAAGAGACGAACTTGGAAACGCTGGTGAATACATCCGGCAAACCCCGAGCACATGGTATTCCACGGGAAACTGCACCGACAATCGTTCCGTCACTGTTGCGGACAACTCCGCTACCGCTGTCACCCTGTAACAAAATAAGCAAGGGTTACTCTCTTCGTTCCTTGTTGTACGTAATCAGAATTGATAATATAGTTCAATAAAAAAATAACTTTTTTTTTTATACAAGAAAAAGAATAATCATTTAGTTTTTTGTTAATTCCGGTTTTTAAATTGCTCCGGCTTTTAAATTATAGTTTCAAGAAATTTGCGATTAAAATTGCAAGAAAGGCAATTTTATTATGATAAAATTATAATATGTTATAGTTACGGTATTTGATGTGTTGGATAAGTTTTCTTGCAATTAAAGTTAAGTGTTAAAACTTTCAGTATTTAAAAAAGATTTGTTCTATTTATTATTGTTAATAAAATATTCATGGTCAAATATTTTGTGAATTAAATTATTGAAAACTCAATAAATAAATTATATATATATATATATATATATATATATATATATATATATATATATATATATATGTATATATGTATAGATATACATACACGCACATATATATATATATATAATTTATTTATTGAATTCTCAATGATTTAATTCGCAACTTTTTCCTACATTTAATCATTTTCGAACCATATAATCGAAAATTTTATCCTGGATAAGACGAAAATTTTATATATATATATGGGCAATTCCAAGTCAAATCGGACAAGAAGTGACTTCGTATTCTTTAAATCAATCGAAACTTTTTTCACGTGAAATATACATAAAATAAGAAGATACGTATTTTTGTATTTGTCCGAAATATTTTTCTTGCAAAAGTTATAAACAACAAAATTTTCGTGAAAAATAAAGAAGTTGTCAATTTAAAAAATGAATATCTCTGGTTATATTAGTCGTAAAGAAATTTTCAAAAATGCATTTTAAAGCTAAGGAAACAACCATTTTTATAAAAATAGTTTAAGTTACAAGAAATTGCTAATTACAATTGTTATAAATAATTCAAATGTTAAATAATTTTTTTTACCAAAAAATACACTTTTTAAAATTTTTGAAATAATGCTATTTCATTCTTTATTTCATTCTAAAAGTGTACATATTTTTTATTTTATGGCGAATCGATAGATTCTATTTTTTATATATTTTTAATAAATGAGGCGCCGCGCCGTGCTCGCGTCACTGGCTCGACCAAGTAGTATGCTACGCGCTATGGCGCGCCGATTTCTTCGGAAATTTCTTGCAGGAAGAATGTACAGTATAAATGACATAATTTATAATGTTGATTATATTCAACATAATTTATGATGTTGAATGTAATCAACATTATAAATTATGTCATTCATACTGTACATTCTTCCTACAAAAAATTTCCGAAGAAATCGGCACGCTATAGCACGTAGCATACTACTTGGTCGAGCCAGTATCGCGAGCACGGCGTGCCTCATTTATTAAAAATATATAAAAAATAGAATCTATCGATTCTGCATAAAATAAAAAATATGTAAATATTTTCAGAATAAAATGGAGAATGAAATAGCATTATTTCAAAAATTTTAAAAAGTGTACTTTTTGGTAAAAAAAATTATTAAACATTTCAATTATTTATAACAATTGTAATTAGCAATTTCTTGTAATTTAAACTATTTTTATTAAAAAAGTTGTCTTCTTAGCTTTAAAATGCAGTTTTGAAAATTTCCCTATGACAAATATAACTAGAGATATTAATTTTTAAAGTTGACAACTTCTTTTTTCATTTTTCACAAAAATTTTGTTGTTTATAATTTCTGCAAAAAAATATTTCGGATAAATAGAAAAATACATATTTCCTTATTTTATGTATATTTCACATGAAAAAAATTTCGTTTGATTTAAGAAATACGAAGTCAAAAAAAATCGATTTTTGTCCGATTTGACATGGAATTGCCCATATATATATATATAAATTCTTGTCTTGTCCAGGATAATATTTTCGATTTTGCCTCTCAAACATATATTATATATATAATTAAATATATATATATATATATATATATATATATATATATATAAATTCTGTTTTGAGAAGCAAAATCGAAAATATTATCCTGGACAAGACGAGAATAATATCTTAATCCAGATAATGTCCTGCAATTAAGCGCGTATTTAAGTAAGCATAATCATAACATACATTTCTCCTATAAGCAAAAAATACTGTAAATACTGAGAATACTGAATCTCTAAAAATAAAGACAAACGATAAAATTATTCATATAAATATCGAACCCTTCTACATTATAAGAATATAATTACGTACGTTGCAAGCTCCAGTTCCTTTGGTGATGAGAGTACAGAATTCGTTTTCGCTAACGGGCATCAATTTATGATACTTCTGACATTCGTCCGCCGGCATGCATTTCGCGTCCAATTTCTGCAAATCGTCGTGTACGGGTCGCAGGAAACCCCTGGAACCCCAGGCTACGATCGTAACGCTTTCACCCTTCGTCAAATCCGACGTTGGGAGCTTGATTGGCTGTTGCTTGGAGTTGAAGCTGATCGGCGCGGCTAGCTGAAAAGATTTTTCATACGAATAAGCCGGAATATCGATCGTTATTTCGTCACTACATCGTAGCATTACATTTGTATCAAAATCGCGAAACGTATTCATCGAAAATGTAATAACGTAATTAAAGCGGATGCAGCGAGAGATGTATCTCACTCAAGATCGTACCTCTAACAAACCGATATCGTGACTGCCATCCCCAGACTTTAGATCGAACTTTTCGTGATACCACATTCTCGACACCTTATGACGCTCTCCGCCCGAGCTGAGCAGAGTTGTGCCACTGACAACGGTTAAGTCTCGTCTTAGTTTGGCGTCTTTGAGTAAAGGTTCTACGCAATGCGCGGCTGTGAGGATATGACGTGCGCTAATTATGCTACCGCCGCACATATGGTTGTTATTGGTCCTGATGGAGACAGCATGCGGATATTTCTCGATGGAGGTGGGTATTCCGTTTACCAACTTCTCGGGTTCATCCGCATAGATTCCTACGGAAACAAAACGTTATCTCGTAAATATGTGTGACGCACAAAGTAATTTTTAAACATCAATAAAAAATCATCTAAAAAAAAATCTTAAAACGCGATGCCAATCTGCGAAGAAAAATTGTAATACGTAAGAATGTTACTATCGTTTAATTATTAATTTCAATATTTCATTATTTCGCTCAGAAATCCTAGGAACAAAATCTTACACTTCAAAATTTATCTAATCCTATATCTCTTTTACGACATATATAAGAAAGAATTAACTTTCAGACAATTTCTATATATTTAGTTATTAAAAATAAAAATATACGGAGAGCGGAGCGATTAATTATTTAGAGATTGTTAAACGATCGCATATGCGTTATTAACTCCTTAACGTGCAAGCCCGAGTTAACTCGGGCAGCGCTTTATTTTATATTACCAGGAAAAAAATGATCTTTTTTGCCATTTTGTTGTAAAAAAATCGTGTGTTAAGGGATTAAGTATTCGATATTCGACTTACCAGTGATCGCCAAGGCGATCAGGACACACGCCAGTTGCTTCATCTTGCGTAGATACTCTTTGCTCTTGATACCGCGCCTGGCAAACTTTAACAAGCACAGTAACGACCAATGTTACATGCGGTACAATTTATATACACGTCGAAATATGTACACAGCTGCATAAACAGAATTAATGATGACATTTAATCTTAATCTTTGCGTTAATAATGATACTGTTTTGTGGAGATCGCGATCGCGTTAATAATGAGATTATCGCGGAACATTGCAGATTAAGGTTGAATTAAAGAAGATATCAAGATAATATTCTTATTGCTTCTCTATATTTATTCAATGTATTTTTTTAGCAATATTGCAACGTTGAGCAAAATGTGATAAAATCTCATAAAAATAATTCGAGTTATACACAATATAAATAAGATAATAACAAATAAATTGTTTGTCGTCTGTCATATAGTGTAGAATGTTAGTAATTAAATCTCAGAGATATATGTAGGTCTTTTTATGTCTGAAAGAACCAAAAACATCCATTTTAATTAATAGAAATTAGAATAAAAGAAATTTTGAAAAATTTCATATTTTGGAAATTTTACATCAGAGTTTACTTTTTTGCAACACAATATACGCACTAGATCAATTATTATTTCATTAAATAATGGCAAATTTAAAAGGATATCTCTAATTATATTTTTATAGTATATATCTGTGCTATAACTAGACAGATTCACTAATTTGTGAGGGATAAATAGCACTCATCACGCGTATGTTCTTTTATAAAAAAAAAAAAAGAAAAAATATTCTGCTTAAATCATAAATAATTCAACACTAATAATACAACACTAGAATGCATACTGATGAGTTTATAAAGATGCGCATACACATTTACATATCACAAATGTGAATGTTGATTATATAAATATATTATTCTCATCGTGTCTTCCAATGTCTCAAAATCAGACGCTGCCGGATTCTTTTAGATTTTTATTTCTATATATATTCCGATGTGCAAACACTGATATATAATCGTCTGATATCTTTAACAACTGAAGCAGATATAATATTTATGGTAAATATTGGAAGCATACTTTAATTAATAATGACAATTAAAATTATTTTCGCTTTTTTTGTATTATTAATTTTGAAGATATATATGTATATAATCCAACGATTACATAATCATCATTTAATATTTCTCACGTTTTTAACACTAATTTATATCATATCACACACAGTATTTTTCAATATTACAGTTTATAGTATTTTCAATTATAGTATTTTTTAAATGTTTGTCTTGCATGAATTTTAAGATCATAAGAATAAGATTATTATAGATCCATCTATATTTTGTAGGAAAAATATTTTATTTATAATAATCTTATTTTTATTGCAATATTTTTTTATATCGAGTTGGAACTCGTATAGAATTGTGTTAGTTCGCTTATGTTACAAAATGTAGTTATTATCATAGGAAACAGCTTTCCCGCGATAAGGTATAACGATATGTTAAGATGTTAGTACGAATCATTATTGATCAGTAGGTTTTTCGCTTTCTTTGACCTTAACGTGTATTATTTGTACTCGCATGTGATCTCGTAAACTCTTTTGCATTTGACAAATAGAGCGGTCATATGAAATGAAATTGCATTAAATCGAATCTTTAACGTATGAAATAATTTTAATTAGCATCGTAATTCGTATTTTGCCGTATTCGTGAAAAGCCAACAATGAGCTGTATCATACTTATTTGCGCGAACAAAATTTCTCTTATGTTGCGAGAGAGGCATGTATGTGCAAACGTATCAACGGACGTTGTTATAATAAAAATTAAACGTGACATAAAGAGCATCTCTGAGTTATTTGAACGGATGAATGAAGATCAATATATGTATAAGTAATTAATCTTTATATCCCGAATGAAGAATATTGATCGCTTCACAATTATGAGTTTAAGTTCTTGAAAAAAACTATTTTCTCAAGATTAATATGCGACGTTAATTATATTAATTCTGATTTATGTATACATTATTATATCATTTTCGTATAATATTAAAAGATGTAATGATTATATGCCATTAAAATATTAAGAGATGTATACATACTTACTTTTTATTTATAAAATGTATTAATATAATATTGAGAATATTTAATTAATATTTAAAATTAAAATATATTTTTATATTTTTTAATAATATATTGAAATAAAATTAAATATTTAAAATTAAAAGTTAATATTTACATTTCTTCTTAATTTTTTTAAATTAAAATTTAGAATTTAGGAAATAACAAGAAAATATAAAAATTATTTTCTTACATATAATATTTGAAAACGTATTTGTTAAAAACAATGATTTAATAAATATTTAGAAAATGCCATAAAGTAAGGCATATTATAAGGAACCTCTCTCTCTTTCTCACTCTCTCTCTCTCTATCTCTTTCTTTTTTATTCTGCGAGCAAAAAGTTACACAAATCTAAAGTTAGAGAGAAATACTTACAGTATCTAGTAAAAAACTGTATATAATAAAACCGTAAAAAACGAATTGTATACCAACGTAAAAGAGCGCCCTAAGTATTATCAGGTAATCAAGTATTATCAGTAAATATATTGTCAATGATACTTATCGATCTGCAAGAGAAAATAGTAAAGGAAAATTATATCAAGAATATTTTAATTATTTCATTATATTATTTTTATAAAATGCTAAAAAAGAGAGGGATCTTATAATCATTGAGTCCATCACTGTGCTCACGTGTCTCTCTGCACAATATGACACTTCTTCAAATAACAAGTAAAATAGGACGAGATCGCTGGACGAATTCGTTCTATCAGTCATCTAATCGCACTAAATCCGAATCGATTTCAATAATATCGTTTTGTACGTGAAAGTGATATATACTCGTAATATATTTAGATTAGTTGAAAATTTACGTGAAATATTCTCATTTGAACTTTCTGGGACTATTACGTAAACATTTGACGAAAAAGCTCCAATTAGCGCATTTGCTGAATGATCTTTATTAAGTATTAAGGATGTGGCAATACAGTGGAGAGAATTGTTGTTATTATTATTGTCTCATGACTTGATTGATCCAAGAGACGAATTTGGGAACGCTGGTGAATACATCCGGGTAACCCACAGCACATGGTCTTCCACCGGAAACCAGACCGATAATCGTTCTGTCGCTGCCGCGGACAACTCCGCTACCGCTGTCACCCTGTAACAATAAGTAAAGATTACTCTCCTCGTTCCTTGTTATACGTAATCAGAATTGATAATATTAGTTGAACAAAAAATAATTTTTTTTCGAACACAAGAAAAAGAATAATCATTTCAAGTAGTTTTTTTTTTACGTAATTCCGACTTTTAAATTGCTCCATCATGTCATAGTTTCGAGAAATTCGCGAAATTTGCAATTTTATCATATTACGACCACGGTATTTTTTGTGTTGTGGATAAATCTTGTTGCAATTAAAGTTAAGTATTAGACTTTCAGTCTTTAAAAGAAATTTGTTCTGCCAATTATGTTATTATTAATTAATAAAATATTCATGGTTAAATATGGGATCTCTTGCGAAAAAGTTGCGAATTAAATCATTGAGAATTCAATAAATAAATTACACACATATATATATATAAAATTCAATTTTGAGAAGCAAAATGGAAAATATTATTCTGGATAAGACGAAAATAGTATCTTAAGGATTATGTATGTAATTAAGTGCGTATTCAAGGAAGCATAATTACAAAATATACCCTACAAGCGGAAAATATTGAATTTCTAAAAATAAAAATAACTGAACAATAAAATAATATATAGAGAAATATCAGACGCTTCTACATTATATAATTACGTACATTGCAAGCTCCAGTTCCTCTGGTGATGAGGGTACAGAATTCGTTCGGGTGAACCTTCATGAAGTTCTGATGATGCCTCTGGCACTCATCTTGTAGCATGACCCTCGCATTCAATTTTTGTAAATTATCGTGTACGCGTTGCCTGTATCCCGTAGAACCCCAAGCTACGATCGTGACAGCTTCATTCCTCACTTCATTAGAAGTCGGGAGCCTGATTGGCTGTTGTCTGTTGTTGAAGCTGATGGGCGCGGATAGCTGAAAAGATTTTTTATACAAATTAGCCGGAATATCGATCGTTATTTTCTCATATAATTTCTGTGTAGTATTATATCTATGGCAAAATCATAAAACATATGTATGCACCGGGAATGTAACGATGTAAATAAAGCGGATGTAGCAAGACTTGTGATCTCAAGATCGTACCTCAAGCACACCGATATCATAACCGGCGTCTCTTCCCGGAGTATTTGGATTGTAGCCTTCGTGGTACCACATTCTCGACACTCTGTGAACCTGTCCGCCCGAACTGAGCAGAGTTGTACCACTGACAACGGTTAAGCCTCGTCTTAGATTGGCGTCTTTGAGTAAAGGTTCTACGCAATGCGCGGCTGTGAGGATATGACGTTGACTAATTATGCTACCGCCGCAGAAGTGGTTGTTGTTGACCCTGATGGAGATAGCATGCGGATTTTCCTCGATGGAAGTGGGAATTCCATTTACCAGCTTCTCGGGTTCATCGGCATAGACTCCTACGGAAACGTTATCTCGTAAATATGTGTGATGCACAAAGTAATTTTTAAACATCAATAAAAAATCATCTAAAAAAAAATCTTAAAACGCGATGCCAATCTGCGAAGAAAAATTGTAATACGTAAGAATGTTACTATCGTTTAATTAGTAATTTCAATATTTCATTATTCCGCTCAGAAATCCTAGAAACAAAATCTTACACTTCAAAATTTATCTAATCCTATATCTCTTTCACGACATATATAAGAAAGAATTAACTTTCAGACAATTTCTATATATTTAGTTATTAAAAATAAAAATATACGGAGAGCGGAGCGATTAATTATTTAGAGATTGTTAAACGATCGCATATGCGTTATTAATTCCTTAACGTGCAAGCCCGAGTTAATTCGGGCAGCGCTTTATTTTATATTACTAGGAAAAAAATGATCTTTTTTGCCATTTTGTTGTAAAAAAATCGTGTGTTAAGGGATTAAGTATTCGATATTCGACTTACCAGTGATCGCCAAGGCGATCAGGACACACGCCAGTTGCTTCATCTTGCGTAGATACTCTTTGCTCTTGATACCGCGCCTGGCAAACTTTGGCAAGCACAGTAACGACCAATGTTACATGCGGTATAACTTATATACACGTTAAAATATGTACACAGGTGCGTGAACAGTATTAATTGCCATTTATTCTTTATCGCCTTAATAATGAGAATATTTTACGATAATCGCGATCGCGTTAATGATGAGATTATTGTGGAGAGAGATGACAGTTATATAATGTTGAATTAAAGAAGATATTAATGTGATACTTTTATTGCCTCTATATTTATTTAATTATATTTTTTTTGAGCAATATTGCAACATTGAGCAAAAATGTGATAAATTCTCGTGGAAATAATTTGTCATACATAATATAATAAAGGTAATAACAAATAACATATAAATTGTTTATCGTACTTTTTGTACTAGAATTTAATAGTATAAGATATAAGGAATTAAATGCTACACTGAGAAAAAAATTTAGTTGAAAATTTTCAAAAAAATATTCTGTTGTAGTAACTGTACATCGTTGTACTGAACTCTCTGTTTTGATGGTTTGAATAAGCTTTGTTTACATCAACAAATTATTTCGTAATATTTTATTTGAACGTATCAGACTAAATAATTAGTTGGGCAAAACAAATTTTGCCTTTTTCAACCAAATTTTTTTCTCAGTGTAGGGATATAGGTATTTCTTTATGTATGAAAGAACCAAAGACATTTTATACATATACTATAAATAGAAGAAATTTTAGAAATTTTTTACTTTGGAAGGGTTTATATAAGAGATGTTTTGCAACACAATATATGCACTAGATCAATTCCATGAAATAATGGCAAATTTAAAAAGATATCTCTAATTTTATTTTTATAATAAATATCTGTTTGCTATAAATCAACGAGTTTACTAATTTGTGAGAAATAAATAAAAATGCGCTATAATCATATGTTCTATAAAAAGAGAAAAAAGTTATTTTATTTAAATTATAAATGATACAACAACATTAAAATACATATTGACGAGTTTAGAAAAATGCGCATACAATGTTATAAGTGAAAGTAATATTTATCACAAATGTGAACGTTGATTACATATTACTCTTGTCATGTCTTTCTTTCCATGCCTCAAAATCAGACATTGTCGGATTTTTCTTGTTTTTATTCCTGATGTACCAGCAAGACTGATATTATAACCGCCCAATATCTTTAATAATTAAATACATACATATAATATTTATGACAGACATTGAAAGCCTACTTTAACCAATAATAGTAATTAAGTTTATTTGTTCTTTGTGTATTATTAATTTTGAATACATAATCCAACGATTAAATATTTATCATTTAACGTTTCTTATATTTTTTAACGCTAATTTATATAGTATTAGTATATACAATTTATTTTAATTGTATTATTCTTTAAAAGTTATCTTGTATGGACATACAATTTTAAAAACGTAGAAATAAGATTGTAATAAATTCATCCATATTTTGTGGAAGAGAATATTAAATTTGTAATAATTAATTATATTATCGCCGCAATATCTTTTTATGTCAAGTTCGACAGGTGTAGAGTTTCTTTAGCTTTAGGTCTTTTATGTTACAAAACTTAGCCATTGTCATAAGGAATAGTTTTCCCGCGGTAAGGTACAGTGGTTTGTTGACGCAAATCATTGTAATCAGTAGGTTTTTCACTTTGTTCAACGGCTCCAACATGCAAGTTTGTCAAGTACGGCCTCGTAAACTCTTTCGCACTTGACAAGCAGAGCAGTCATACGTTAAGTATGATTAAGTTAAGTCAATCAAGACTCTTCATCGGATAAGGAAATCTTAATTAGCATCACAATTCGTATTCTACCGTGTTCGTAATAAGCCAACAACGAGCCTTATCGTACTTACTTGAGCGATCAAAATTTCTCTTACTACAAAGTAGAGGCAACATGAGTTTGTGCAAACATATTAACAGACACAATCATGATAAAAGTTAAATGTAGTACAGAGACATCAGAACGCTGAATTATCATCTAAACGGATGAATGAACATCAATGTATATGCAATTAATCTTTATTCTATTTCGAATGTGTGAAGAACACTGATCGCTTCACGCTTTATAAGTTTAAGAAATTCGCTACGCTTAATGCCGTGTTCTATAGATGTACATGTCGCACATTAATAAGGCAGTGCCCGTAACGAGATTATTACGGTAGATGTTTATAGTCTCACAGTTTTTTCCCGCGAATAAGGAGGAAATTAATAGCACGAATGCGAATGACAAATATAAACGCAAAGCCGCAAACGCGGAAAGAACATGCAAACTGAAAAATTATTACTTGAAGATAGATTTGAAGTTACGATTAAATTGCGTAGTATAAAACATTTTTGTTAGCTATAGCTCGTAAAAGTATATCTTTTATTCAAATATTTAAAAGATTTTTAATGTATATATAAATATACATGTATAATAACATTATAAATCTAAAGATAATTGTTTAATTGCTCTTTTAACGCAGTGTTATTTTGAATATTGCTTGTGTGCATGGAATGACTTTTTTTGACGAGGACGAAATCTCCTTGTACTTTTGGGACGTCTCTAGCTAGAAATTTGTTAAACCGATCCTGCTGTGTCCCTCTCGTTATTGATTCATTGAATCTGTGAGGCGCAACAAGGTACGTGAAAGTTTTCCAAGCTGATCGTGTTCCAACTTCTATAAACAGTTGTTCTCTCAACACGACGATATTGCTCACTCGACTATAGACGATCAAATTAGCTGTAAATATGTACGATTACCAGTGCGTGTCTGTTACCAGAGATGACTATACTATCATAGAGTATTATCAGTGCAAGTTTGTCATCGAAGAGATGACTATACTATCACAGTGTATATCTAACAATAAGTGTGAATATCGCGCTTCGATCATTTCTTAGTCGGCCAAATATGTTGTGATATCGTATACATACCATTAGTTAGAATTAAATTAAGCGACAATCATACGTGTATATACACACTGACATGAAAAATAATACATTTAAATATATCTATCGCTTTTGAAGACAGGGGATTGTTAAGAACGAGGTTTGTCCGATGAAATATGATATGATGAGGAAAAGTTCTTTGATTTATTGTCCTCGAGATTTCATAATTCTCAATTTTTTTTAACCACATAATAATATATCTTAATATATAAAAATGTTTAATTAACTTAAACTGGCATATATTTTTTTTTATTATACGTAATTTTTATTACGAACGAGAAAGAGATATATGCTATTTTTTTTCCTTCTTTCTCCGGCGATAAAATTGTATTCTATTTAAATGGAATATGTGCAATAGAAAGATTTATTGTTTAAATCATTATCATATGCCAAAACACTAGTATCTTGCAGATATAGATTTATACGTTTCTATATTACAGTAGTGACATAGATACCAAGACATTAATGTTGTACTAGAACTCCTGAAGATCTTTCCCTCATTCACGATACGCCAACAGAAATGATATATAACCGCCTGATGTTTTTAACAGCTGAAATAATACATTTATAGGAGAAAATGTACGTCGTGCTTATTAATTATTGAATAGTAAAAATAATGGATTATTATCCCCTATTATTTGTTAATATAATCAATACATTTTCATACAATTATAGATATCATTTTGTTTATTACGTCAATAAAAAATGATGTTTCTTGATTTATAGTAATAATGACGTTGATTAGACTTTGCCCTAAATCGCTATGCACAATTTTTTACATCATACGCGACATCTGCTATCGCATAAATGGATCATTAAAAATTTCTTTATGTTTCACTTATTATCGATAAAATGGATGAAAGAATTTCTAATGCTTTCATCACAGTAGCATTTATAAGCTGTAACACTACAAACGCGCACAGACGTACGAAAATATATGGAATGCTACTGGGAAATGTGTGGCTTGTGCTGGTTAATTGCTACGTTAAATTGTGGTAAATCTTACGTTACAAAACGTAGACATCGTCAGAGGGATGACTCTCCCCGCAGTGAGGTACAGCGGTTTGTTCGTCCGAATCATTAGAATCAATAGAATTTTCGCTTTCCGCGGCTCCAGCTTGTACCATTTGTATTCGCGTGCAGCCTCAAAAATTCCATCGCACTTAAGAAACAATGGGACCAAAGTTAAATCATTTAGTTATCAAAATTAAGCAATCTACATATTGGAATCTTACAATTAGTTGAATACTTTTGTGAAAGAGATTTTAAGAAAAGAGATTGAATATTACTATGTATGTTTGAATATTACTATATTTTATTACATATACATTTTTATATAATAATAAAATATCTCTTACATAGTATGGAGATATCGCAACACAAGCTGAAAGGATTGTATTGTTGAAAGAAAGTAGAATATTATAATTATATAAATTTTGTGTCTCTGGAAATATATATAATTTAGGAATTTAGTAAAACTCTCAATGTGAAATATAAGTTGCAACGGGCTAGAAAAAGCCAGACGCGGGTATTAGTGCGTCAGTTTCATGGAAAATTAATTTTTTATTGAAACTGATTAGTTGTGCACAGGGAACAATAAACTCCATTTATTCCAATAAAAGTAAATAAGATGGTCGGGGGGGTTTATTAAAATAAAAATCTCGAATTGAGATTTATTTGGTATCGCACAAGAAAAATTTGTGCCCTGTGCATAACTAATTAGTTTAATTGAAAAATTACTTTTCCTCGAAACTGATTCACTATCTTCGCATCTGGCTCTTTCTAGTCCGTTGAAATTTATATTTGTACATACAATTTAATCAAAATACATGTGGGCATTGGTTAATTTATATCTACTAGCAATAAGACAAAGAATAAACAACAACTCTGGTCTAATAAATAAAATAATCGTTCCTCCTGATATACTTACCTGAATGACTAGAATTTCGCCTACGAAACAGTATAGGAACATGTGTGTGAACAAAACTACCGAAGCAGATCCGATGAAGAGAAGCCGGGGGAGAGAGAGGCCGTAGTTATTAAAGCCTTGCGTTATTATCTAAGAAATTCAGCGTAAATAAAAAATGAGTAAATAAATTCCTGTTAATGTTGAAAAATACATATAATGCAAATACTATTCGACTAACTGAAGTTTAGAATTGTTAAAAATTTTAGGTTTTCTATTTGAAGCATGTTCATAGTTCGGTTCAGCTTTAGATCTTGTTTGCACGCATGCACGTACGCATATATACATATATACATACATAAATTGATGCAATTAAAGTTTAGAAAAAATATTTTCTTCAACTTTTTATTCATAAAACAAGCTGTTTAATTTTCATATTGAAAAATATTTGTAAATCACAAAATATAATTATAAGAATATAAAATTAAAGTCATGTTTAATTTGTATTTTTATATTTCATAGTGTTCCATTTCTCTAAGGAATAGTGAGCAAATTAAAATTAGAAATGGGAAATACTTGCAGTGGCGATTAAAAATCCATGCAGAGCGAAATGTATAGCAAAACAAAACAGCAATGCTAGTAACATCAGAGTAAACGTATCATCGATGATTTTGATAGATCTGTAAAAGAACGTTATCAAATTATATTAGGATTGACATTATTTGATTTTAGTCATAGTTTATATAAGTATAAACTAAAACTTATATAATTCCGTATTTAATATATTATATTAAAATGTAGAATGTTTTTCGTGTAAAGGTAATATAAAACACGTTCCTCATATCTGTTTCTTTTTTTTACCTTTTTTATATAACCTGTAATAATTATTAACATTATGAAATTTTTTGAATGTACGAATTTTTCTTTACTTTTGATAAAGAATTCGACGAATTCTCAAAATTCAAATACACATATTTAAAAAAATAAAAGAATATATGTGAAAATATAAAAAATCTAATAAATCAAAAAAGCTCTGATATACATAAATACAAATTCAGGATGGAAACAGGCTAATAATAGCCAGGCGCAGAAATTAGGGGCAATAAACATGTTATTAAAAAATTATCTATTTAATTTGAATGTTTCGATCCTTTTTTTGGACCATATTTAGCAGGTCAACTAACAGAAATATTCGGGTGTCAATATAAAAAGAATGTTTGTATTACCAATGAATTACTGTTTTATGAAGGTAAAAGAGAGTTGTAAACTTAGCTAACGTTTCACGGGCACAATGATAAGATGAAGAGAGACAATACCTAATAAGACGTCTGTGATCCTGTACGTTGTACGATAGGGCATTGTAGAAGTCGTTCCCATCGAGGTGAAGAATACGCGTTCGGAGGTTTTCCAGTTGGCCGCACACGTGGAAAACCAGCAGACCTAGAAGATTGTCCGTACTGGTGTACACAGCGGCGGCTGATACCAGACCGATACTCTGCAGAAAGAATGTTATCTCATAGGATGGACTTGTATTCGTGTCGTACATGTAGTATGTTTGCAGCGGCAGCTGTTGGCCCGGATCGCTCAAATTCGTCACGTATCTCGTTGCGAGACCGAACGACGGTAGGATCACGCCGAAAACACAAGAAAATAATACTATAAAATATCCGTATATCGTAATTATGCGCGTGATACGCGCCCGTCTTATCATCACGTCTCTCTCGCTCTTCATCTTGAATTTTAACCAATCCTTTTTTATCATCCTTAAGACAAGCGCGAGCTCTGCAAGTGATCACGTTTGTTTGTATCATTCGCAGTTTATTCTTACAAAGGAGGACTAAATTAAAATGTTACAAAAAAATTTATAATTTTAGACGAAATTAATATGTTAATGCGAAGATTCATCGTAATTTAATAATAACGATTAGTTACTTCTATTTCGCATAATTATACAAAATCACATTTACCTTTCTTCTTGCGCCATAAAATAAATGTTTCCAGTACTGCCGTAAAAAGCGGTAAAGTGTATTGTAGATTATCGACCATCAACAAGAAATCGCCCCAGATCCTGACGAGCGAATGTATAGCAGGTATGAGACAGCTGCAGGTTATCACGATTAGTAACGAGATCATTCGTATATCCAATCTGCTTCGTTCGCTTTCAGTATTGTCTGGCCAGACGCCGAGAAATTTCAGGCAAGCTCGATTTAATACGATGGCCCATTCGTAATCTGCCAAATGCGGTTGCAACTTTAGATGAGATGAAACGAACTCATGAACTTTAGTAATGTTATATAAAAAATCAAAATTAAATTAATCGTAAGTAGTGAATGGTGCTTCTTTGCAACTGACTTATCGTAAAATTATCTTTGCTTTTTATCGGGAAACATTATTATAGGAATAAATGATCGAACGCCTCATCATCATAATTTAGTATATCCAAGTATTTTATGAAAAATAATTTAAAATATTATTTATATGCATTTGCTAGTTTGCGTTATAAATATGTGCTTCAATAAAATAGCCTCGGAAGAGTATATGCACACCTATATATCCCGAATGTATCGAATCATCCATTTCGATGGTTGCCAAGAGACTGATGAGCCTCTTTCTCGAGGTATTGTGGATACCCTTACACATCCGTGGTTAGACGGTAAAATAAAAGTTGGCGAAACTTCAGAACTTTATGGTGTTCCAGGGGTGCACACGCCGTTTATGAATAATGCAGAAAATAATCGGTATTGAAAACATGATGTTTATAACCCTTCACAATCCACCCTTCATGTAGTAGAGAAATTAGCAGCTCGAATGCGAATAAAGTGTACGAGCATTATCGACGCAGGGCCGCATTTACAAACTTTGTAAGGTCAGTATGCAAACGAGAAAATAGAGCAAACTAGAGTAATGAGGAACGAAGTTAAATTTAAAATTTAATTGTTATTGTGCCAATAATAATCTAGCTACTTTTGGAACGTTTTCTGTTGCTCCTTGATTTCGCAAAATGATTTTTTTCGAAGAAAGTAAGGATTCTTCCGAAACGTTTTGAGCTGAAAATTTCTAAAACCGATCCTGTTATGTACTGCTTATTGATTCACTACTTCATTGAAACTACGAGACACGCGAAGAGTTATACAAATTTTTTTTATATGTCGCACATCTCAATAAGGCAATGGCCATAACATTACGGTTGGCGATGTTTATAGTCTTACAGTTCCGAAGAAGGAAATTAGTAGTACAAATGCGAGTGAGAAATATAGACGCAGGACCGCAGGCGGCGACAAAATTTGCGAATTGAAATATTATTAATTGAAAATAGATTTAAAATTAAATTGCGTACTATATTTTTTCTAACTATAGATCGTAAAAGATTTAAAAAATATATATAAATATACATGTATAATAAAATTATAAATTTAAAGATAATTGTTTAATTGCTCTTTTATCGCAGTGTTATTTTGAATATTGCTTGTGTGTATAGAATGACTTTCTTTGACGAGGACGAGATCTTTTTGTACTTTTGGGACGTCTCTAGATAGAAATTTGTGAAACCGATCCTGCTGTGTCCCCTTCGTTATTGATTCATTGAAACTGCGAGGCGCAACAAGGTACGTGAAAGTTTTCCAAGCTGATCGTGTTCCAACTTCTATAAGAAGTTGTTTTTTCAACACGTCCCGACAATATTGCACACTTGACTATAGACGAGCAAATTAGCTGTAAATATGCACGATTACCAGTGCGTGTCTGTTACCAGAGATGACTATACTATCATAGAGTATTATCAGTGCAAGTCTGTCATCGGAGAGATGACTATACTATCATAGAGTATATCTAACAATAAGTGTGAATATCACGCCTTGATCATTTCTTATACCGGCTAGTATGTTGTCATATCGTGCATACCATATTAGTTGGATTTAAATAAAAAGCCACAATTATTACATTTTAATATTTCTGTGGCTTTTGAGGACAGAGGATTGTTAGGAACGAAGTTGGTCCGAAGGAATAAGGTACGATAAGTAATAGGAAAAACTTCTCCGATTTATGGTTCTCGAGATTTCAAGATTCTCAATTTTTTTTTTAACCAGATAATAATATATCCTAATATACAAAAATGATTAATTTATATAAACTGACATGTATACATATCTTTTTCTCGTACGTAATTTTTATTACGAACGAGAAAGTGATATATGCTAATTTATTTCTTCCTTCTTTTTCTGGCGACATAATTATGTTCTATTTAAATAGAATATGTGCAATAGAGAGATTTATTGTATAAATCATTATCATATGCCAAAACATTAGTATCTTGCAGATATAGATTATATATATACGTTTCTATATTACAGTAGTGACATAGATAGGCATTAATGTTGTACTAGAACTCCTGAAGATCTTTCCCTCATTCATTATACGCCAACAAAAATGATATATAACCGCCTGATGTTTTTAACAGCTGAAATAATACATTTGTAGGAGAAAATGTACGTCGTGCTTATTAATTATTTAATAGTAAAAATAATGGATTATTATCCTTTATTATTTGTTAATGGGAGGAATACTTCTTCATAAAATTATAAATATCATTTTGTTTATTACGTTAATAAAAAATGATATTTCTTGATTTATATTTAATAATGACGTTGATTAGACTTTGCCTTAAATCGCTATGCATAATTTTTTACAACGTACACGACAACATCTGCTATCGCATGAATGGATCATTAGAACCTTCTTTATGTTTCACTTATTATCGATAAAATGGATGAAAGAATTTTTAATGCTTTCATCACAGTAGCATTTATAAGCTGTAACACTACAAACGCGCACAGACGTACGAAAACATATGGAATGCTACTGGGAAGTGTGTGGCTTGTGATGGTTAATTGCTGCGTTAAATTGTGCTGAACCTTACGTTACAAAACGTAGACATCGTCAGAGGGATGATTTTCCCCGCAGTGAGGTATAGCGGTTTGTTGGCTCGAATCATTAGAATCAATAGAATTTTCGCTTTCCGCGGCTCCAATTTGTACCACTTGTATTCGCGTGCGGCCTCAAAAATTCCATTGCACTTAAAAAACAGATCAAAACAAATCATTAAATTATCAAATTTATTAAGCAATCTACATATTCAAATTTTAACTGTTATCTACCTGAGAGAAATCTTAAGAAAACAGCTTGAATATTATGGTTTTATTACGTATACATTTTTGTAATAATAAAAAAAATAATAAAATAAAAAATAATAAAATAAAATAAAAATATTAATAATAAAATAATAAAATAATAAAGTAATAATAAAAAACGTAACAATAAAGTGTCTCTTACTACACAGTATGATATATAGCAACATGAATTGAAAAAACCTATATTGTTGAAAAATAGTAAAATCTTAAATATAATTATATATCATAAATTTAACATTTCTGGAAATACATGCAATTTAATTATATAAAACATTGGTTAATTTATACTAACGATAAGACAAAAAAGAACACTATGGTGTAATAAATAAAATAATTGTAGTCAATTCTTCTGTTTCTCCTGATATACTCACTTGAATGACTAGAACTTCTCCTATGATACAGTATAGGCACAAGTGTGTGATCGAAGTCACCGAAGCAGATGCGATGAAGAGAAGCCGGTGGAGAGAGAGGCCGTAGTTATTAGAGTCTCGCGTTATTACCTAAAAAATTTATTGTAAATGAATAAATAAGTAAATAAATTTATGTTACTGTTTTGAAAAATACTTGTAATGCAAATACTATTTGACTAAAGTTCAAGAGTGTGAAAAATTCAGGTTTTCTGTTTAAAGCAAGTTCATACTTCGGTTCAACTCTAGATCTTGCTTAAAATCAATTCGAGAAAAATACACACACACACACACACACACACTCTCGCACGTATGCACGCACACACATATCCATATATAAATCAAAGCAATTAAAGTTTAGGAAAAATATTTTCTTCAGTTTTTTATGACAAGTTGTGCAATTTTTATATTAAAAAATGTTTATAAATAAAAAAATATAATTATAAAAATATAAAATTAAAATTTTTGTTTAATGTTTAATTTTCAATTTCTATTTTATAGTATTTTATCGCTATAAGAAATAGTGAGCAAATTAAAATTAAAAATGGGAAATACTTGCAGTGACGATTAAAAATCCATGCACAGAGAAAAGTGTAGCAAAACAAACCAGCAATCCAAGCAACATCACAGTAAACGTATCGTCAATAATTTTGATAGATCTGTAAAAAAAAAATTATTAAGATATATTAGATTGACATTATTTGATTTTACTCACTTTCTTTATATATATAGAAAATAAAAGTTATATAATTCCATAATTACTGTATTATAATTATAATATTAAAATGTAGAACGTTTCTCGTGCAAAAATAATATAAAACACATTTCTTATATCATTTACGATTGTTTACCTTTTTTACTTTTTATCTAATCTATAATAATTAGCATTATGAAATTTTTCGAATAAATCTTTGGACAAATTTTTCTTTACTTTTGGTTTGAGAGAAAATTCGAAGAATTCTCAAAATTTAAATACACATATTAAAAAGAAAAAAGAAAAGAAAATATAAAAAGTTCTTAAATTACTGAAAATAAAAGACAGTTGTAAACTTAGATAACGTTTCACGGACACAATAAAAAGATGAAGAGAGACAAAACCTAATTAGACGTCTGTGATCATGCACGATGTACGATAGGGCATTGTAGAAGTCGTTCCTATCGAGGTGGAGAATACGCGTTCGAAGGTTCTCCAGTTGGCCGCACACGTGGAGAACCAGCAGCCCTAGAAGATTGTCCGTACTGGTGTACACAGCGGCGCCTGATATCAAACTGATACTCTGCAGAAAGAATGTTATCTCATAGGATGGACTCTTATTCGTGTCGTACATGTAGTATGTTTGCAGCGGCAGCTGTTGGCCCGGATCGCTCGAATTTTTCACGTATCTCGTTGTAAGACCGAACGACGGTAAGATCACGATGAATACAAACGTACATAACACCATAAAATATCCGTATATCGTAATTATGCGCGTGATTCGCGCCCGTCTTATCATCACGTCCCTCTCGCTCTTCATCTTGAATCTTAACCAATCCTCTTTGATCATTCTTAAAACAGGCGCGAGCTCTGCAAGTGATCACGTTTGCTTGTATCATTCGCGGTTTATTCTTACAAAAGAGTACTAAATTAAAGTGTTACAAAAAAATTATAATTGTAGACGAAATTAATATGTTGATGCCAAGATTTATCGTAATTTAATAATAGCGATTAGTTACTTTGTTTTCGCATAATTATACAAAATCACATTTACCTTTCTTCTTGCGCCATAAAATAAATATCTTCAGTGGTATCGTGAGAAACGGTAAAGTGTATTGCAGATTATCCGCCATCAACATGAAATCGCCCCAGATCCTGACGAGCGAATGTATAGTAGGGATGAGACAGCTGCAGGTTATCAGAATTAGTATCGAGATTATTCGTATATCCAATCTGCTTTGCTCGGTTTCAATATTGTCTGGCCAGACGCCGAGCAATTTCAGGCAAGCTCGATTTAATACGATGGCCCATTCGTAATCTGCCAAATGCGGTTGCAACTTTAGATGAGATGAAACGAACTCATGAACTTTAGTAATGTATATAAAAAAATCAAAATTAAATTAATTGTAAGTAGTGAATGGTGCTTCTTTGCAATTGATTTATCGTAATATCATCTTTGCTCTTTATCGGGAAACATGATAGGAATAGATTCAATACATGATCGAACACATCAATTTCATGATTTAATATATACATGTACTTTATGAAAAATAATTAAAAATATTATTTATATGCATTTGCTTGAATGCGTTATAAATATGTGCTTCAATAAAATAGTCTTGGAAGAAAATATGCACACCTATATATCTCGAATGTATCGAATCATCCATTTCGATGGTTGCGAAGTGACTGATGAGCCTCTTTCTCGAGGCACCGTGGATACCCCAACACATACGTAGTTAGACGGTAAAATAAAAGTTGGCGAAACTTGAGAACTTGAGACTGTTCTAGGGATGCACACGTCGTATATGAATAATGCAGAAAATAAGCGGTAACGAAAACATGATGTATGTAGCCCTTCACAATCCACCCTTTATGAAGTAGAGAAATTAGCAGCTCGAATAAAGTGTACGAACATTATCGACGCAGGGCCGCATTTACAAACTTTGTAAAGTCAGTATGCAAACGAGAGAATATAGCAAACTAGAGTAATGAGGAACGAAGTTAAATTTAAAATTTAATTGTTATTGTGTCAATAATAATCTAGCCACTTTTGGAACGTTTTCTGTTGCTCGTTGCTTTCGCAAAATGACTTTCTTCGAAGAAGGTAAGGATTTTTCCGAGACGTTTTGAGTTGAAAATTTCTAAAGCCGATCCTGTTATGTACTGCTTATTGATTCACTACTTCATTGAAACTACGAGACACGCGAAGAGTTATACAAATTTTTTTTATATGTCGCACATCTCAATAAGGCAATGGCCATAACATTATGGTAGGCGATGTTTATAGTCTTACAGTTTCGAAGAAAAAAATTAGTAGTAAAAATGCGAGTGAGAAATATAGACGCAGGACCGCAGGCAGCGGCAAAATTTGCGAACTGAAAATTTATTACTTGAAAATTGATTTAAAATTAAATTGCGTACAATATTTTTTCTAATTATAGATCATAAAAGATTAAAAAAATATATATAAATATACATGTATAATAAAATTATAAATCTAAAGATAATTGTTTAATTGCTCTTTTAACGCAGTGTTATTTTGAATATTGCTTGTGTGCATGGAATGACTTTTTTTGACGAGGACGAGATCTCCTTGTACTTTTGGGACGTCTCTAGCTAGAAATTTGTGAAACCGATCCTGCTGTGTTCCCCTCGTTATTGATTCATTGAAACTAAGAGGCGCAACAAGGTACGTGAAAGTTTTCCAAGCTGATCGTGTTCCAACTTTTATATAAAGTTGTTTTTTCAACACGTCCCGACGATATTGCACACTTGACTATAGACGAGCAAATTAGCTGTAAATGTGCACGATTACCAGTGCGTGTCTGTTACCAGAGATGATTATACTATCATAGAGTATTATTAGTGGAAGTCTGTCATCCGAGAGATGACTATAATATCATAGAGTATATCTAACAATAAGTGTGAATATCACGCCTCGATCATTTCTTATACCGGCTAGTATGTTGTCATATCGTGCATATCATATTAGTTGGAATTAAATAAAAAGCGACAATTATTACATTTATAATTTCTGTGGCTTTTGAGGACAGAGGATTGTTAGAAACGAGGTTGGTCCGAAGGAATACGTTATGATAAGTATTAGAAAAAATTTTTTGATTTATGTCCTCGAGATTTCAAGATTTTCAATCTTTTTTTAACCAGATAATAATATATCCTAATATATAAAAATGATTAATTAACTTATACTGGCTTATATTTCTTTTTCGTTATACGTAATTTTTATTACGAACGAGAAAGAGATATATGCTAGTTTTTTCTTCCTTCTTTCTCCGGCGATATAATTATGTTTCATTTAAATGGAATATGTGCAATAGAGAGATTTATTGTATAAATCATTATCATATGTCAAAATATTAGTATCTTGCAGATGAAGATTATATACGTTTCTATACTACAGTAGTGACATAGATACCAAGGCTTAATGTTGTAGTAGAAGATCTTTCTCTCATTCACGATACGCCAACAAAAATGATATATAACCGCCTGATGTTTTTAACAGCTGAAATAATACATTTATAAGAGAAAATGTACGTCGTTATTAATTAATTAATTATTTAATAATACAAATAATGGATTATTATCCCCTATTATTTGTTATTGTAATCAATACATTTTCATACAGTTATAAATATCACTTTGTTTATTACGTCAATAAAAAATGATGTTTCTTGATTTATAATTGATAATGACGTTGATTAGACTTTGCCTTAAATAGCTATGCACAATTTTTACAACGTACGCGACAACATCTGCTATCGCATGAATGGATCATTAGAAATTTCTTTATATTTCCACTTATTATTGATATAACGGATGAAAAAATTTTTAATGCTTTTATCACAGTTGCATTTATAAGCTGTAACACTACAAACGCGCACAGACGTACGAAAATATATGGAATGCTACTGGAAATTGTGTGGCTTTTGCTGATTAATTGCTACGTTAAATGATGCTCAATCTTACGTTACAAAACGTAGACATCGTCAGAGGAATGACTCTTCCCGCTGTGAGGTATAGCGGTTTGTTGGCTCTAATCATTAGAATCAATAGAATTTTTGCTTTTTGCGGCTCCAGCTTGTACCACTTGTATTCCCGTGCAGCCTCAAAAATTCCATCGCACTTAAGAAACAATTGGACCAAAGTTAAATCATTTAGTTATCAAATTTATTAAGCAATTTATATATTAGAATCTTAGTTGAATATATTTATGAAAGAGATTTAAAAAAACAGTTATAATGTTACTATGTATGTTTGAATATTACTATGTCTTATTCCGTATACATTTTTATATACCTAATAATAAAATATCTCTTACATAGTAATGAGATATCGCAACACGAGCTGAAAAAACTATATTGTTGAAAGAAAGCAGAATCTTAAATATAATTATATAAATTTAGTGTCTCTGGAAATTTATATAATTTAAGAATTTGGTAAGACTCTCAATGTGTAATACAAATTTAAATTTCAACGGACTAGAAAAAACCAGACTCGGGTGGTAGTGCGCCAGTTTAAAAGAAAATTAATTTATGCATAGAAACTGATTAGTTGTGCAACAATAAGCTCCATTTATTCTACTAAAAGTAAATAGGATGATCAGGGGGATTCGTTAAAATAAAAATTTTGAATTGAAATATATATAATTATTTTGGTATCGCACCAAGAAAAATTTGTGCCTTGTGCATAACTAATCAGTTTCAATGAAAAGTTAATTTTCCTTGAAACTGATGCACTTTCATTCGCGGCTGGCTCTTTCTAGTCCGTTGAAATTTATATTTGTACATACAATTTAATTTCACGTGAACATTGGTTAATTTATATCTACTAGCGATAAGACAAAGAAAGAATAACAACTCTGGTCTAATGAATAAAATAATCGTTTCTCCTGATATACTCACTTGAATGACTAGAACTTCGCCTACGAAACAGTATAGGCACATGTGTGTGAATGAAATAACCGAAGCAGATCCGATGAAGAGAAGCCGGGGAAGAGAGAGGCCGTAGCCTTGCGTTATTACCTAAGAAATTCAGTGTAAATGAATAAATAGATAAATAAATTCCTGTTAATGTTGAAAAATACTTATAATGCAAATACTACTCGACTAACTGAAGTTTAAAATTGTTAATAATTTTAGGTTTTCTATTTAAGGCGTGTTCATACTTCGGTTCAGCTTTAAATCTTGTTTGCACGCATACACGCACATATATATCCATATATATATATATAAATTGAAGCAATTAAAGTTTAGAGAAAATATTTTCTTCAGTTTTTTATTCATAAGACAAGCTGTTTAATTTTCATATTGAAAAATGTTTGTAAATCACAAAATGTAATTATAAGAATATAAAATTAAAGTCACGTTTAATTTGTATTTTTATATTTCATAGCGTTTCATCTCTATAAGAAATAGTGAGCAAATAAAAATTAGAAATAGGAAATACTTGCAGTGACGATTAAAACTCCATGCAGAGCAAAAAG
The DNA here is from genome assembly GCA_963971435.1 of Lasius platythorax. NCBI lineage: Eukaryota > Metazoa > Arthropoda > Insecta > Hymenoptera > Formicidae > Lasius > Lasius platythorax. The sequence goes on along the minus strand of OZ020543.1, from coordinate 17,351,558 downwards.
TAAAGCAAAACATAACAGCAGTCCTAGGAACATCAGAGTAAATGTATCGTCAATGATTTTAATAGATCTGTAAAAGAACGTTATCAAGCTATATTAGGATTGACATTATCTGATTTTACTCATATTTTTATATAAGTAGAAAATAATATTTATATAATTCCGTAATTAATATATTATATTAAAATGTGGAATGTTTTTCATGTAAAAGTATTGTAATATAATATAAAACACGTTTCTCATAATTTTTCCTTTTTTATTTTTTTTATATAATCTGTAATAATTATTAGCATTATGAAATTTTTTGAATCAACGAATTTATCTTAATTTTTAAAAGAGAATTCGACGAATTCTCAAAATTCAAATACATATAGGTATTAAAAAAAAAAAAAAACAAATACAAGAATATACGTGAAAATATAAAAAGTCTAATAAATCTAAAAGGGTCTGATATAGAAATACACATTCGGGATGGAAACAGGCTAATAAGAGCCAAGCGCAGAAATTAGGGGCAACAAATTTGTTATTAAATACTTCTCTATTTAATTTGAACGTTTCGATCCTTTCTTTGGATCATCTTTAGCAGGTCGACTAACAAAGAATTCGAATGTCAATAAAGAAAGTGTTTGAATTACTGATGAATTACTGTTTTATGAAGGTAAAAGAGAGTTGTAAACTAGCTAACGTTTCACAGGCACAATGATAAGATGAAGAGAGACAAAACCTAATAAGACGTCTGTGATCCTGTACGTTGTACAACAGGGCGTTGTGGAAGTTATTCCCATCGAGGTGGAGAATACGCGTTCGAAGGTTCTCCAGTTGGCCGCACACGTGGAGAACCAGCAGACCTAGAAGATTGTCCGTACCGGTGTACACAGCGGCGCCTGAAATCAAACTAATCCCCTGCAGAGCAAACGTTATCTCATAGGACGGACTCGTGTTCGTGTCGTACATGTAATACGTTTGCAGCGGTAGCAATTGGCGCGGATCGCTAGTATTCGTCACGTATCTCGATGTGATACCGAAAAGCGGCAGGATCACGCACAATACAAACGAGAATAACAACATTGAATATCCGTATAACATGATTATACGTGCGGTACGCGCTCGTCTTATCATAACGTCCCTTTCTTTCTTCATCTTGAATTTTAACCAATCTTTTTTGATCATCCTTAAGATAGACGCGAGTTCTGCAAGAGATGACGTTTATTGGTCATCACGCGTTTATCCTTACAAAAGATTACTAGATTGAAGTAGTACAAAAAATTATAATTGTAGACGATTTTAATTTATGAGCGAAGATTTATCGTAATTTAATAATAGCGATTAGTTACTTTCTTTTGCATAATTATACAAAATCACACATACCTTTCTTCTTGCGCCATAAAATAAATATTTTCAGTGGTATCGTGAGAAACGGTAAAGTGTATTGCAGATTATCGGCCATCAACATGAAATCGCCCCAGATCCTGACGAGCGAATGTATAGCCGGGATGAGACAGCTGCAGATTATTACGATTAATATCGTGATTATTCGTATATCCAATCTCCACCATTCGTTTTCATTATTGTCTGGCCAGACGCCGAATAATTTCAGGCAAGCTCGATTTAATACGACGGCCCATTCGTAATCTGCCAAATGCGGTTGCAACTTTAGCTGAGATGAAACTAACTCATGAACTTTTATGATGTTATATAAAAAATCAAAATTAAATTAATCGTAAGTAGTGAATGGTTATTTTTTGCAATTGACTTATCGTAAAATCATCTTTGCTCTTTATCGGGAAACATGATAGGAATAGATTCAATAGATGGTCGAACACATCTACTTCATGATTTAATATATACATGTACTTTAAGAAAAGTAATTAAAAATATTATTTATATTCATTTGCTTGAATGCGTTATAAATATGTGCTTCAATAAAATAGTCTCGGAAGAGTATATGCACACCTATATATCCCGAATGTATCGAATCATCCATTTCTATGGTTGCGAAGAGACTGATGAGCCTCTTTCTCGAGGTACCGTGGATAGCCTAACACATCCGTGGTTAGACGGTAAAATAAAAGTTGGCGAAACTTCAGAACTTTATGCTGTTCCAGGGGTGCACACGCCGTTTATGAATAATGCAGAAATTATCCGGTAACGAAAACATGATGTTTATAGCTCTTCACAACCCTTCCCGTAGTAGAGAAATTAGCAGCTCGAATGCGAATAAACTGTACGAACATTATGGACGCAGGGCCGCATTTATAAACTTTGTAAACTCAGTGTGCATACGAGAAAATATAGTAACGAGTAAAGAGGAATGAAATCAATTTTAAAATTTAATTTTTATTATGCCAATAATAATCTAGCTACTTTTCGAACGTTTTCTGTTGCTCGTTGCTTTTGCAAAATGACTTTCTTTGAAGAAGGTAAGGATTCTTCCTGGACGTTTTGAGGTGAAAACTTCTAAAGCCGTTCCTGTTGTGTACTGCTTATCGATTCATTTCTTCATTGAAGCTACGAGACACGCGAACAAGAGTTATAAAAATTTTTTTTTAGCTGATAACTCGTAACTTCGAAGCAATTCTCTTTTCGCTGCTTGCATTCTAATGAACTTACACAGTTACAATGTCGATTCTAGACAATTCTAAACGTGCTGTTAACGTTCAACATTTATAGTACTACCTGTGCATTTGTAATAGTGATTCTATAGCACATCACATCTTTACACAGAGTAAATGAATGTAATTGTGTTTTGTGTACGTGTAATACGGTATCGTGTACCATAGAGTGCCATCAGTATTGCAATTACCTTTTGTGCTCCATACAAACTGAAGCGCTTAATCTTATGACCTAAATTATCACTGTTATACGTGCAAACATGTTTTGAACAAAAGTTTCATAGTTTGTGAAAATATGATGCATATGTGTGTAAGATTTCTTATAACATGTATTTTTTTATAATAATTTTCACATTATTTCCCTTTTTTTAATGGGATTATAATGGTATATATTTTTTTACATAGATAATCTTACATAAATCTACTCATTCTACACGTATTAGAATTATCAAAAAATCAATAATTTACGAAATATGTTTTGATATGAAATTTGTAATACCTTGAATTTATTCGTTCATGTGTCATTCAAGATTTACTTGCAGAGCGCACAATTTCTATAAAATTATCATTTTTATGATACTTTGATTATTTTAGACTCCTACACAATGTAAATATACATAGTATTTTATGATTGTAGCAAAGAATATAAGCCATATTATTTTTAAGCCATACACATTGTTCTTGTTGTAAAAAAATTCTTACACATTGATAGATTAAAATACATAGAATTAATTTACAACAAAGTATATTGTGTTATACAAACAAATAAAAGCTGAAAGTAAAAGTAAAAAGCTAAAGTAAAAGCTTTGCGCTGATTATGTAATTTTGTTTGTATCGAAAATAACACTATGATGTCACGTTGGCTTTTTAGATGAATGTTTTTAATTCAATTACGATGTGCCAGTAAGACCGATATATAACCGCCTGATGTTTTTAATAACTGCAATATAAAATATTTATATAAATATGTATTTGTATATAGCATAATATTTAAAGAGAAATATCATTTCACGTATTTAATCTTCCAAATTATTGTTTAATTTTTTCACCCCATTCGTACTATTGATTATTTAAGATAATTGATGTGCAAAATATAGATATCGATATGTGTAATGTCATACATGCAATGAAATACTATTTTGATATGTGTAATTTGTAACACACAATTTATTTTATATTATCATATAATGCATATTATATTATTATTTATGTTTTTGTATTGTGAGTATAAAATTTTAAAACTTTATTATAAAGAAGATTCTTTCATATTTTGTAATAGACAAAATTTTACTATTAAAATAAATACATAAAATTTGAGAAAAGGCTTTAGTGATAAAACAATTAATTGGGAAGGAGGGCTAATTAGAGCCTGGACGCGGTACCTGATGCGTAAAAAATATGTTTATTAAAAATTATAAATTCATTAAACTTAAATTATTATAAAATCATACGTTTCGACCCACTTCGGGTCCTTCTCAATGATAATATATTCAAAATTATAAAGTAAACTAGAAAAGACGCAAACCAGAATGAAAATAAATTATACTAAAAAAGACGCAAAACCAGAATGAAAATTGCTGAGATCGAACAATCGGGACGCGACATAATAGATTTAAATCGAAACGCTGTAAAATACATTTAAATCTATTATGTCGCGTCCCGATTGCTCGATCTCAGCAATTTTCATTCTGGTTTTCCGTCTTTTTTAGTATAATTTATTTTCATTCTGGTTTACGTCTTTTTAGTTTACTTTATAATTTTAAATTTATCATTGAGAAGAACCCGAAGTGGGTCGAAACGTTTGATTTTATAACAATTTAATTGTAATGAATTTATAATTTTTAATAAACATATTTTTTACACATCAAGTACCGCGTCCAGGCTCTAATTTGCCCTCCTTCCCTATTAATTAATTTTACTATTCGTCCAGTTGTGATCTATAATTTTAAATGTCAGCAAGACATATCTTCAATATTCCGTTTTTTTTACGCAAAATGTTAATGGGGAAAATTTTTTCTATCATGATATAACAATGACAATGATTAGTTTGGAGTCGTTCTTACGCCGCAAAACGTAGCCATCGTCATAGGAAAGAGCTTTCCTGCGGTGAGGTTCAGTGGTCTCTTGGCTTGCATCATCATAATCAGTAGGGTTCTCGCCTGTCTCGGCTTCAGGTTGTACCACTTGTACTGGCAAACAGCCTCGTAAATTCCGTTGCACTTGATGAACAGTGAAAACGCACACGTTCAAGTAAGTTTGTCAAATATTCAAATAAATATCACACAAAATTAGATAATTCTATACTCTGCGACATATAAAAAAATAATAACGAAAATACACACTTACTTGCATAACTAAAAATTCGCCTACCGCGCAATAAAGGCACATATGCGTGAACGTATTGATAAACGACGTCAGGATGTAGATTAATCGGGCGATGGAGAGATTGCGACCTTGTGTAATTATCTAAGCAATTAATTTAGTAAGAATGAGTAAACATAATTAGAGTTTTCGGATAAATGTGTCTTAAAAGATTAAAATAGTTGATCGGATCAATTAAATTGAAATAAAACTCTAACAAAAGCATTTCTATTCAAAAAGTAAAAACTTCTTTTTCAAAAAAAGTTTAGTTTACTGAAATAAAAAGAATGGCAACAATTTTGTGAGAATTTTTCTTTTTGTATATTTCATTCGTGATACTTCAAAGTAAATTATATCTACTTTTTACCATCTAAGACAAATTTATAATAGAAACTTGATGCGCAGAGAGTGAATCAGTTTTCTTAAATAGTATAATAAAAAAAAGATCAACCATATTTACAGTTCTAATAGTAAATTTATCAGTTTCTTATTGTAGATAAAAAAATATGCGTAAATATAAGTTACAGAAAAAAAATACTTGCAGTAACAAATAAAAATCCATACAGAGCAAAGAGTATGCCAAAATAAACCAGCAGCCCAAGCAGCATTAAAGTAAACGTATCGTCAATGGTTTTGATAGATCTGTAAAAGAAAGTTAACAAACAATAACGTCAATGTGGATATTACATTTCGCTTTATATTTATCTTATTGTTCTTTGCAATATAAATATCAGATGAAGTTACATAATTTTGTAATTAAGAAAAATGACAGAAAAATTTTTATAATTCAAAATTCATGCAACTTTATGTAAAATTTGTATAATTAATAAGTCAAATTATATGACTGTTATAAATTGTTTCTAGAAACTATAAATATGTTAATTAAACTTGTTAAATAAATTTTCCGCCAATGAAATCTTTTGCCTCTAATTCACGAATTTATTTCGATGTGAGACGGGTTCTTAGATTAAACAAAAAAAAGAAAAAAAAGAGATGATGCGTTGGAAAATATTCTATAATTTTATAGTAAATTGATTAATTTTTCTCCTTCTCAGCAATATGTGTATGAGACCTGATAAGACGTATATGCTCTTGTACGTTGGACGATAGGGTGTCATCGAAGCGATTAAATTCCAGATCGAGGATACGCGCTTTGAGATTCTCGAGCTGGCCGCATACGTGGAAGACAAGAAATCCCATGAAAGTGTCCGTACCGGTGTACATACTCCCGGCTGCCATCAAGCTGAAGCCTTGCAAAACGAAGGTTATCTCGTAAAACGGACTGTTATTTATGTTGTACATGTAATACGTCTGCAAAGGCATTAATCTGCCCGGATCGGTAATATTCGTCAGGTATCTCAACGACACGCCAAAGCAGGGAAAGATCACGATCAGGATGAACGAGACGAACATTACGAAGTATCCCCATAACATTATCAGGCGTGCAGCTTGCGCACGTCTTACCATAATCGCTCGTTCTTTCTCCGTCTCTAATTTCATCCAGTCCTCTTTAACCATTTTTAAAATCAATGTCAGAGCTATCAGAAATGAATTGGAATTATGATATTAGTCTTGCGATAAAATAAAGAATATTGAAAATTATGAGAATTACACACATCCAGAAAAAAAAGAATTACATACATTCAGAAAAAGAAAAATTAAAAAAAATTTAATACAAATAATTTTGATTGACAGAACCGAAAGAAGAAAAAACGGAAGAATACTTTTCTGTGTATATTTCCTTCTTTTCAATTTAAAATATTGTAATATTGTAATATTTAAGTTTTTTTCATTAAAGAAATACCTTTCTTCTTTCGCCACATTATAACGAGTTTCATTATTGCTATCAGAAGCGGCAAACTGTACTGCAAATTATCGATCATAGACGTGATATTGCCCCATACTCTGACGAGGGAATGGAAAGACGGAATGATGCTGCTCGAGATAATTATAGTTAATATAATAATCACCCGCGCATCCGTCATCCATCTCTTTTGTTCATCCCCTTCGTCCGTTTCCGGCCAGATCCCCAAAAGTCCCAAGCAAGCCCGATTTAACGTAATAAACCATTCGTAGTCTGTTTCCAGAAATAAACACTATATATTAAAGATTTCGACAAAATTTAAACAAAATCTATTAGCTTATATTTTACTGACAATAAGATTAATTTATGATTTTCTATCTAGAGAGAATCAGCATAAGTGTATATTGCACATATATTTATTTTTTTTCCCTACATATAAGAATGTATTCTTCCACGATTGTTATATAATATTTTTCTGCTTTCATTTAGGAATATTATTTGAAATATCACTGTTCATTTAAAAGAGGAATTTTGGCTACTATATGAAAACTATCCCGGAATAAAGCACCTGCGTATCCCGAATGCGTCGAGACATCCATACTGGCGGATACGAGATGACTAACTTCCCTCTTCCTCGATACAATCATATTCTCCTGTATAACGAAGTGCGGACTGTCGCGTGTGCAGAAACTTTCGAACATGACATTCTACAGGTGAATACAGGTAGCTATTAATAATGCAAATGTCTGTAAGTAAAAGATGCTTATAGCTCGATTGTTCACCCCAAAGAGGGTTGAATTGCCGAGGGAAAATTAATCGTCCCTCTGCGAACGAAACGGCTGCGAATTATCGACAGCATCGATGCAAAGGGCCGCATTTACTTACGTATCAAATATATTTCACAAATCGAAAAATTACGTAGGATTTACTCGAAGCATGTGTTCACGCTGCACATTGTGCGTGTATGTGTGTGTATGTGTGTTAAGGAATTCAATTTCCAAAAAAATATAATTAACACTTTTATAAAAATATATGTATAATAGACACAATACAAAGATTGAATTGAATTGAATTTAATATCTCATAATTGTGTAGAGTCAATCCTTCGAGAAAGACACTTTACACGTCTCTCTCTTTATTACTCGATCATTTTAACAATTTTTAGAACTGACCCTGTATAGAGCAATTATTGATTAACTAGGAGGCGTAGAAGTTTTTACAGTTGAAGTTTGAAATATCAAAACTTTTATTTTCGCTTTCTCGGAAATACTTCTTTTTTACAACGGTCTGATAAAGTTCTTCAAGCAAATTATATACCAGCAAGTCACATACACAGCTCTGAGCATGCAACACAAATCCACTTATCATCACTCAATTTGTATCTATCACCAGAAGATAGACTATAGTATTTTGGCTCCTAAATGGTTATCAGCAGCATCATGTCAAACACTCTGCTTGATAGACGTGTTCATTGAGTCTGCAATTGTATATTTCTGAAAGAGAGAAATATATAATCTATTGAAAGAGAATTTTTATAAAATTGCATACTATTGATTATATATATGTAAATATAATAGATGTGGCAAGTATTCTTCCTCACACATTTCACAGTTTTTATAAATTATTCTATATTAAAATAGAAATTAAAAATTTTCATAGCACAGAGATCTTCATTGAATGGTGCAATTATTTACATAACATAGTTTGCAGGATTGTTTATTCGAAATTAATATAAGATAAAATCAACAAAAGTGAAGCATGATTATACATGTTACGTAATTATATTATACGTCCATCTTGTAATCTTACGTAAGAGTATATATGTATTTAAATAGATAATATTTGACATATAATTTGCAATTCTGTTTTTATAATATACTTGTGTATATTTGAAAAAATGTATATCTATATATATATATATATATATATATATATATATATATATATATATATATATAAAATATATACAGGGTGTTCGGTAATAATCGCCCCACCCATTGTGTGCAGATAGAGCGGATTAAACCGAGTAGGAAAGTCCTCTACCGTTTTGCGATCTTCGCAATAATTAATGAGAAATTAATTGAAAAAGATCGGCGCGAATATAAGCGCGGGGCGAGAAATGATGTATATACATTTATTTTCTATGCTCGTAGAAAAGAATGAAACTACACCGACGTTATAATCGCGTGTGTGAGTAAATAAAATGTATGAAATAAATTTGTGTGAGTAACTATAAATTGAGACATAAATCACATGCGATAAGAAACTCGATGACAGATGGACATGCGGCTAAACGATTATTATGACACCTTCGATGGGATGTGCGACACCGAAACAATTGAAGGTCGTCGAAAAAAGTATCAACAGTATTTTGTTTGTTTTTTTCTGCGTACCGAGTTCGAGTGGTGCTCGCCGAGCATGCCTTATTAGAGTGAGAAGGATGCGAGGAGGATAAAGAAGGATACGAGCAGAGCTCGCTCGAGCGTGCCTTTTAAAAACAATTCGAGATAACGCGAGAAGGATGCGAGGAGGATAAAGAAAGATACGAGAAGAAAGTCGAGAACGCCAGTAAGACGCGAATCTCTCTTTTCTATTGGATCAGAGAATCGAGCGACTTTGATTATTGGTCATCGCCCGAGGAGTCCGCGTGGAGTATTTAGGTCAGGAAATTCGGCATGCCGTCGATAAATCGTGAGACGTGTCAATGAATCTCCCAAACTACGATTTTTTAATTGAACTATAATAATAGAATGACTATGATTTGGCTATCAAGCGATGACTCCGCGCGGATTAATTAATACACATTAATACATATGCTAAGAAAACCCTTGCTTGCATCTTACCATCTCTATTTCCTTTCTAAATAGCAATTTTAATATTCACACAACTATTTGTCGATTAAATTTTATATAATTATATGACAAATTGCGATGTTAAAAAGTTTTGCAATGTTAAAGAGTTTTGCGTTGCGAATCGATTGCGTGTGAATGCGCGTTTAATACAATCGGCATTGTAAACTTTACGCGACGCATCGTCTTTATTTCAATCAAATAATCAAAATTACTTCGAGAAATGATCGCAACTTTATCGCATCGTGTCCAGATTGGCAAGTGACAGAATCGCTTTCATTCTCTGAGCATACTGCACATAATGTAGCATGCTCGTTAGCAATTAAACGAATTGTACTTGTTATATCAAAATCATTCAATTAATTAAATTGATGAGATTGACATTGTGTTGCAATATTTATGATATTTGGCAATGATTTTCGTATTATACACGCTTATGTCTCTTCTTGCCCCGCGCTTATATTCGCGCGAATTGGCCGACCTTTTATAATTAATTTGTCATTAATTATTGCGAAGATCGCAAAACGGTAGAGGACTTTTCTACTCGATTTAACCCGCTCCACCTGCACACGATGGGTGGGGCGATTATTACCGGACACCCTGTATATAAATATATGTTATTAATATTATTAATATATTATTAATATATTATTAATATTATTATTATTATTACACGCGATACTAATAATCCAATCTTTGAATACGTGCAATTAATTTGCTCTTTTTTTATAATCTTTTCGCGTAATTATTGATTAAGAATATACTTTTTGTCTTATAATTTATTATAATAATACAGTCCAATAAAAAAAAAACATAAGAAAGAGAATAATTATTTTTCTTATTGTTAGTCTTTTTGCTGAATACAATTCTGGCTTCCAAATTGTACTATATTTTGGAGAAATTTGTGGTTAAAGTTGCAAAAATGGATAATTTTGTTAAACTGTGTAATCGTTCAATTGAAGTATAGTATATAGTATACCTAATAGTATTCTCTCAAGAGTATAGAAATATAGAATATCACTAACTATATCGATAAAATATTACTTACCGCTAGCGCCGACGAAAATCAGAATCCATGTGAGTCGTAACATTGTGAGCATTCTATATGAAAACGTAGTCTGGATTTCTAGTGGAGAATTTCGAAGATCCAACGCCACACTTTCACCACTGTTTATATATATATGATCTAGTGTGTTTGCACAGTTGTGATTATTAATAATTAATCATTTACACAAATAAGAAAAGCGCAATATGTATGTCATTAAGAGTACAAATGATAACGTGACAGTCTTTTTTCGATTTCTGAGATGTTTCAATAGAGAGATGTTCTCTTTTATGCGCGATATAAGATGGTAAAATTGAAATGTGCTTTTTTAGAATCGCATATATTATTTCGAGTACAAGATATGCTTCCAAAAGTGAAGAAAGCAATTTATTATATTATTTTTATGCCATACATTGTTCTTGTTGCAATGAGATTCTTACACATTGACAGATTAAAATACATAGAATTATTTTACAATAAAATATATTGTGTTATAAAAACAAATATAGTAAAAGCTTTGCACTGATTATGTCATTTTATTTGTATCGATAATAACACTATGATGTCACGTTGGCTTTTTAGATAAATATTTTTAATTCAATTACGATGTGCCAGTAAGACCGATATATAACCGCCTGATGTTTTTAATAACTGCAATATAAAATATTTATGTAAATATGTATATAGCATAATATTTAAATAGAAATATTATTTCACGTATTTAATCTTACAAATTATTATTTTATTTTTTTACCCCATTCGTATTATTGATTACTTAAGATAATTTTTTATTATTTATTAAAGATAATTGATCTCCAAATATAGATATCGATATGTGTAATGTCATACATGCAATGAAATACTATTTTGATATGTGTAATTTGTAACACACAATTTATTTTATATTATCATATAATGCATATTGTATTATTATTTATGTTTTTGTATTGTGAGCATAAAATTTTAAAACTTTAATTATGAAGACAATTCTTTCATATTTTGTAATAGAAAAAATTTTACTATTTATTAAGTTGTGATCTACAATAATTTTAAATGTCAGCAAGACATATCTTCAATATTCCGTTTTTTGCTTTTTTTTATGCGAAATGTTAATGGGGAAAATTTTTTTTTATCACGATATAACAATGACAATGATTAGTTTGAAGCCGATCTTACGCCGCAAAACGTAGCCATCGTCATAGGAAAGAGCTTTCCTGCGGTGAGGTTCAGTGGTTTATTGGCTTGCATCATCATAATCAGTAGGCTTCTCGCCTGTCTCGGCTTCAGGTTGTACCACTTGTACTGGCAAACAGCCTCGTAAATTCCGTTGCACTTGATGAACAGTGAAAACGCACACGTTCAAGTAAGTTTGTCAAATATTCAAATAAATGTCACACAAAATTAGATAATTCTATATCTGCGACATATAAAAAAAAATAACGAAAATACACTTACTTGGATAACTAAATATTCGCCTATCGCGCAATAAAGGCACATATGCGTAAACGTATTGATAAACGCCGTCAGGATAAAGATTAATCGGGCGATGGAGAGATTGCGACCTTGTGTAATTATCTAAGCAATTAATTTAGTAAGGATGAGTAAACATAATTAGAGTTCTCGGATAAATGTGTCTTCAAAGATTAAAATAGTTGATTTAATCGAATCAATTAAATTGAAATCAAACTCTAACAAAGCATTTCTCTTCAAAAAGTAAAAACTTCTTTTCAAAAAGAAGTTTAGTTTACTAAAATAAAAAGAATGGCAACAATTTTGTGAGAATTTTTCTTTTTGTATATTTCATTCGTGATACTTCAAAGTAAATTATATCTACTTTTTACCATTTAAGACCAATTTATAATAGAAACTTGATGCGCAGAGAGTGAATCAGTTTTCTTAAATGGTATAATTAAAAATAAAAATTTAATTTTATTTACAGTTCTAATCGTAAATTTATCAGTTTCTTATTGTAAATAGAAAAATATGCATAAATATAAGTTACAGAAAAAAAATACTTGCAGTAACAAATAAAAATCCGTACAGAGCAAAGAGTATGCCAAAATAAACCATCAGCCCAAGCAGCATTAAAGTAAACGTATCGTCAATGGTTTTGATAGATCTGTAAGAGAAAGTTAACAAACAATAACGTTAATGTGGATATTATATTTCGCTTTATACTTATCTTATTGTTTTTTGAAATATATATAAATATCAGACGAAGTTACATAATTTTGTAATTAAGAAAAATGGCAGAAAAATTTTATAATTAAAAATTCATGCAATTTTATGTAAAATTTATATAATTAATAAGTTAAATTATGGCTGTTAAAAATTGTTTTTAGAAACTACAAATATGTTAATTAAAATTGTTAAATAAATTTTCCGCCAATGAAATCTTTTGCCACGAATTCAAAACTTATTTTGATGTGAGATGGGTTCTTAGATTAAACAAAAAAAAAGAAAAAAGAAGACGTGATGCGTTGGAAAAAATTCTATAATTTTATAGTAAATTGATTAATTTTTCTCTTTCTCAGTAATATGTGTATGAGACCTGATAAGACGTATATGCTCCCGTACGTTGGACGATAGGGAGTTCTCGATGCGATTAAATTCCAGATCGAGGATACGCGCTCTCAGATTCTCGAGCTGGCCGCATACGTGGAAGACAAGAAATCCCATGAAGGTGTCCGTACCGGTGTACATAGTCGCGGCTGCCATCAAGCTGAAGCCTTGCAGAACGAAAGTTATCTCGTAAAACGGACTATTATTTATGTTGTACATGTAATACGTCTGCAAAGGCATTAATCTGCCCGGATCGGTAATATTCGTCAGGTATCTCAACGACACGCCAAAGCTGGGAAAGATCACGACCAGGATGAACGAGACGAACATTACAAAGTATCCCCATATCATTATCAGGCGTGCAGCTTGCGCACGTCTTACCATAATGGCTCGTTCTTTCTTCGTCTTTAATCTCGTCCAGTCATCTTCAACCATTTTTAAAATCGATATCAGAGCTATCAGAAATGAATTGGAATTATAATATCAGTCTTGCGATAAAATAAAGAATATTGAAAATTATGAGAATTACACACATTTAGAAAAAGAAAAATTACATACATTCAGAAAAAGAAAAATTAAAAAAAAATTTATTACAAATATAATATAAAGAAATATTGATGTGTTATATTAAATAATTTTATGGAGTTGTAAACAAACAATAATTCTAAATCTCATTATATAAATCTTATCGTATATAATAAATCTTATTGCAAAAATAATCTCTTATAATAATCATATAATTAATGTTGAAAATTAACGGATTCCTCTCTTTCTTCTTAAAATTTTGATTGACAGAATCGAAAGAAGAAAAAAATGAAGGAATATTTTTCTGTGTATATTTCTTTCTTTTCAATTTAAAATACTTGTAATATTTAAGTTATTTTTATTAAAGAAATACCTTTCTTCTTTCGCCACATTATAACGAGTTTCATTACTGATATCAGAAGCGGCAAACTGTACTGCAAATTATCGATCATAGACGTGATATTGCCCCATATTCTGACGAGGGAATGGAAAGTCGGAATGGCGCTGCTCGAGATAATTATAGTTAATATAATAATCATCCGCGCGTCCGTCATCCATCTCCTTCGTTCATCCCCTTTGTCCGTTTCCGGCCAGATCCCCAATAATTTCAAGCAAGCCCGATTTAACGTAATAAACCATTCGTAGTCTGTTTCAAGAAATAAAGACTATATATTAAAGATTTCGATAAAATTTAAACAAAATCTATTAGCTTATATTTTACAGACAATGAGATTAATTTATGATTTTCTATCTAGAGAGAATCAGCATAAGTGTATATTGCACACATATTTATTTTTTTTTCTCTACATATAAGAACGTATTCTTCCACGATCTTTATATAATATCTTTCAGCTTTCATTTAGGAATATTGTTTGAAAATTCACTGTTCATTTAAAAGAGGAATTTTGGCTACTATATGAAAACTATCCCGGAATAAAGCACCTGCGTATCCCGAATACGTCGAGACATCCATACCGGCGGATACGAGATGACTAACTTTTCTCTTTCTCGATACAATCATATTCTCCTGTATAACGGAGTGCGGACTGTCGCGTGTGCAGAAACTTTCGAACATGACATTCTACAGGTGAATACAGGTAGCTATTAATAATGCAAATGTCTGTAAGCAAAAGATGCTTATAGCTCGATTGTTCACCTCAAAGAGGGTTGAATTGCCGAGGGAAAATTAATCGTCCCTCTGCGAACGAAACGGCTGCGAATTATCGACAGCATCGATGCAAAGGGCCGCATTTACTTACGTATCAAATATATTTCACAAATCGAAAAATTACGTAGGATTTACTCGACGCATGTGTTCACGCTCCACATTGTTTGTGTGTGTGTGTGTGTATATGTGTGTTAAGGAATTCAATTGTCAAAAAAATATAATTAATAGTTTTATAAATATATATGTATAATAGACACAATACAAAGATTGAATTGAATTGAATTTAATATCTCATAATTCTGTAGAGTCAATCCTTTGAGAAAGACACTTTACACGTTTCTCTCTTTATTACTCGTTCAGTCTAACAATTTTTAAAACTGACCCTGTATAGAGCAATTATTGATTAACTAGGAGGCGTAGAAGTTTTTACAATTGAAGTTTGAAATATCAAAACTTTTATTTTCGCTTTCTCGGAAATACTTCCCTTTCACAACGGTCTGATAAAGTTCTTCAAGCAAATTATATACCAGCAAGTCACATACACAGCTCTGAGCATGCAACACAAATACACTTACCATCACTCAACTTGTATCTATCACCAGAAGATAGACTATAGTATTTTGGCTCCTAAATTGTTATCAGCAGCATCATGTCAAATCACTCTGCTTGATAGACGTGTCCATTTTGAGTCTGCAATTGTATATTTCTGAAAGAGAGATTGGGAAATATATAATCTATTGAAAGAGAATTTTTATAAAATTGCATACTATTGATTATATATATGTATATGTAAATATAATAAATGTGACAAGGATTCATCCTCACACATTTCACAGTTTTTATAAATTTTTCTATATTAATATAAAAATTAAAAATTTTCATAGCACAGAGATGTTCTTCATTGAATGTTGCAATTATTTACATAACATGGTTTGCGGGATTGTTTATTCGAAATTAATATAAGATAAGATCAACAAAAGTGAAGCATGATTATACATGTTACGTAATTATATAATACGTCCATCTTGTAATCTTACGTAAGAGTATATATGTGTTTAAATAGATAATATTTGACATATAATTTGCAATTCTGTTTTTATAATATACTTGTATGTATTTGAAAAAATGTATATATATATATATAGATATAAAATATATATATAAATATATGTTATTAATATTATTAATATTTTATTAATATATTATTAATATTATTATTATTATTACACGCGATACTAATAATCTAATCTTTGAATACGTGCAATTAATTTGCTCTTTTTTATAATCTTTTCGCGTAATTATTGATTAAGAATATACCTTTTGTCTTATAATTTATTATAATAATACAGTCCAATAAAAAAAAATATAAGAAAGAGAATAATTATTTTTCTTATTGTTAGTCTTTTTGCTGAATACAATTCTGGCTTCCAAATTGTACTATATTTTGGAGAAATTTGTGGTTAAAGTTGCAAAAATGGATAATTTTGTTAAACTGTGTAATCGTTTAATTGAAGTATAGTATATAGTATACCTAATAGTATTCTCTCAAGAGTATAGAAATATAGAATATCACTAACTATATCGATAAAATATTACTTATCGCTAGCGCCGACGAAAATCAGAATCCATGTGAGTCGTAACATTGTGAGCATTCTATATGAAAACGTAGTCTGGATAGAATTTCGAAGATCCAACGCCACACTTTCACCACTGTTTATATATATACGATCTAGTGTGTTTGCACAGTTGTTATTATTAATAATTAATCATTTACACAAATAAGAAAAGCGCAATATGTATGTCATTAAGAGTACAAATGATAACGTGACAGTTTTTTTTCGATTTCTGAGATGTTTCAAGAGAGAGATGTTCTCTCTTATGCGTGATATAAGAAGGTAAAATTGAAATGTGCTTTTTTAGAATCGCATATATTATTTCTAGTACAAGATATGCTTCCAAAAGTGAAGAAAGCAATTTATTATATTATTTTTATGCCATACATTGTCTTTGTTGTAATGAGATTCTTACACATTGACAGATTAAAATACATAGAATTATTTTACAATAAAATATATTGTGTTATAAGAACAAATATAGTAAAAGCTTTGCACTGATTATGTCATTTTATTTGTATCGATAATAACACTATGATGTCACGTTGGCTTTTTAGATGAATATTTTTAATTCAATTACGATGTGCCAGTAAGACCGATATATAACCGCCCGATGTTTTTAATAACTGCAATATAAAATATTTATGTAAATATGTATATAGCATAATATTTAAATAGAAATATTATTTCACGTATTTAATCTTACAAATTATTATTTTATTTTTTCATTCTATTCGTATTATTGATTACTTAAGATAATTTTTTATTATTTATTAAAGATAATTGATCTCCAAATATAGATATCGATATGTGTAATGTCATACATGCAATGAAATACTATTTTGATATGTGTAATTTGTAACACACAATTTATTTCATATTATCATATAATGCATATTGTATTATTATTTATGTTTTTGTATTGTGAGCATAAAATTTTAAAACTTTAATTATGAAGACAATTCTTTCATTTTTGTAATAGAAAAAATTTTACTATTCATTAAGTTGTGATCTATAATAATTTTAAATGTCAGCAAGACATATCTTCAATATTCCGTTTTTTGTTTTTTTAATGCGAAATTTAATGGAGAAAATTTTTTTTTATCACGATATAACAATGACAATGATTAGTTTGAAGCCGATCTTACGCCGCAAAACGTAGCCATCGTCATAGGAAAGAGCTTTCCTGCGGTGAGGTTCAGTGGTCTATTGGCTTGCATCATCATAATCAGTAGGCTTCTCGCCTGTCTCGGCTTCAGGTTGTACCACTTGTACTGGCAAACAGCCTCGTAAATTCCGTTGCACTTGATGAACAGTGAAAACGCACACGTTCAAGTAAGTTTGTCAAATATTCAAATAAATGTCACACAAAATTAGATAATTCTATACTCTGCGACATATAAAAAAATAATAACGAAAATACACTTACTTGGATAACTAAATATTCGCCTATCGCGCAATAAAGGCACATATGCGTAAACGTATTGATAAACACCGTCAGGATAAAGATTAATCGGGCGATGGAGAGATTGCGACCTTGTGTAATTATCTAAGCAATTAATTTAATAAGGATGAATAAACATAATTAGAGTTCTCGGATAAATGTGTCTTAAAAGATTAAAATAGTTGATTTAATCGGATCAATTAAATTGAAATAAAACTCTAACAAAGCATTTCTCTTCAAAAAGTAAAAACTTCTTTTCAAAAAGAAGTTTAGTTTACTAAAAAAAAAGAATGGCAACAATTTTGTGAGAATTTTTCTTTTTGTATATTTCATTCGTGATACTTCAAAGTAAATTATATCTACTTTTTACCGTTTAAGACAAATTTATAATAGAAACTTGATGCGCAGAGAGTGAATCAGTTTTCTTAAATGGTATAATTAAAAAAAGAATTTAATTATATTTACAGTTCTAATCGTAAATTTATCAGTTTCTTATTGTAGATAGAAAAATATGCATAAATATAAGTTACAGAAAAAGAATACTTGCAGTAACAAATAAAAATCCGTACAGAGCAAAGAGTATGCCAAAATAAACCAGCAGCCCAAGCAGCATTAAAGTAAACGTATCGTCAATGGTTTTGATAGATCTGTAAGAGAAAGTTAACAAACAATAACGTTAATGTGGATATTACATTTCGCTTTATACTTATCTTATTGTTTTTTGAAATATATATAAATATCAGACGAAGTTACATAATTTTGTAATTAAGAAAAATGGCAGAAAATTTTCTAATTCAAAATTCATGCAATTTTATGTAAAATTTATATAATTAATAAGTTAAATTATGGCTGTTAAAAACTGTTTTTAGAAACTACAAATATGTTAATTAAAATTGTTAAATAAATTTTCCGCCAATGAAATCTTTTGCCACTAATTCAAAATTTATTTTGATGTGAAATGGGTTCTTAGATTAAACAAAAGAAAGAAAAAAGAAGACGTGATGCGTTGGAAAAAATTCTATAATTTTATAGTAATTTGATTAATTTTTCTCTTTCTCAGCAATATGTGTATGAGACCTGATAAGACGTATATGCTCCCGTACGCTGGACGATAGGGAGTCCTCGAAGCGATTAAATTCCAGATCGAGAATACGCGCTTTTAGATTCTCGAGCTGGCCGCATACGTGGAAGATAAGAAATCCTATGAAGGTGTCCGTACCGGTGTACATAGGCGCGGCTGCCATCAAGCTGAAGCCTTGCAGAACGAAAGTTATCTCGTAAAACGGACTATTATTTATGTTGTACATGTAATACGTCTGCAAAGGCATTAATCTGCCCGGATCGGTAATATTCGTTAGGTATCTCAACGACACGCCAAAGCTGGGAAAGATCACGACCAGGATGAACGAGACGAACATTACAAAGTATCCCCATATCATTATCAGGCGTGCAGCTTGCGCACGTCTTACCATAATCGCTCGTTCTTTCTCTGTCTTTAATCTCGTCCAGTCATCTTCAACCATTTTTAAAATCGATATCAGAGCTATCAGAAATGAATTGGAATTATGATATCAGTCTTGCGATAAAATAAAAAATATTGAAAATAATGAGAATTACACACATTCCGAGAAAGAAAAATTACATACATTCAGAAAAAGAAAAATTAAAAAGAAATTTATTACAAATATAATACAAGAAAATATTGATGTGTTATATTAAATAATTTTATGGAGTTGTAAACAAACAATAATTCTAAATCTCTATCTAATTATATAAATCTTATCGTATATAATAAATCTTATTGCAAAAATAATCTCTTATAATAATCATATAATTAATGTTGAAAATTAACGGATTCCTCTCTTTCTTCTTAAAATTTTGATTGACAGAATCGAAAGAAGAAAAAAATGAAGAAATATTTTTCTGTGTATATTTCTTTCTTTTCAATTAAAAATACTTGTAATATTTAAGTTATTTTCATTAAAGAAATACCTTTCTTCTTTCGCCACATTATAATGAGTTTCATTACTGATATCAGAAGCGGCAAACTGTACTGCAAATTATCGATCATAGACGTGATATTGCCCCATATTCTGACGAGGGAATGGAAAGTCGGAATGGCGCTGCTCGAGATAATTATAGTTAATATAATAATCATCCGCGCGTCCGTCATCCATCTCCTTCGTTCATCCCCTTTGTCCGTTTCTGGCCAGATCCCCAATAATTTCAAGCAAGCCCGATTTAACGTAATAAACCATTCGTAGTCTGTTTCCAGAAATAGACACTATATATTATAGATTTCGATAAAATTTAAACAAAATCTATTAGCTTATATTTTACAGACAATGAGATTAATTTATGATTTTTTATCTAGAGAGAATCAGCATAAGTGTATATTGCACACATATTTATTTTTTTTTCTCTACATATAAGAACGTATTCTTCCACGATCGTTATATAATATCTTTCAGCTTTCATTTAGGAATATTGTTTGAAAATTCACTGTTCATTTAAAAGAGGAATTTCGGCTACTATATGAAAACTATCCCGGAATAAAGCACCTGCGTATCCCGAATGCGCCGAGACATCCATACCGGCGGATACGAGATGACTAACTTTCCTCTTGCTCGATACAATCATATTCTCCTGTATAACGGAGTGCGGACTGTCGCGTGTGCAGAAACTTCCGAACATGATATTCTACAGGTGAATACAGGTAGCTATTAATAATGCAAATGTCTGTAAGTAAAAGATGCTTATAGCTCGATTGTTCACCCCAAAGAGGGTTGAATTACCGAGGGAAAATTAATCATCCCTCTGCGAATGAAACGTCTAACAATTTTTAAAACTGACCCTGTATAGAGCAATTATTGATTAACTAGGAGGCGTAGAAGTTTTTACAATTGAAGTTTGAAATGTCAAGACTTTTATTTTTGCTTTCTCGGAAATTCTTCCCTTTCACAACGGTCTGATAAAGTTCTTCAAGCAAATTATATACCAGCAAGTCACATACACAGCTCTGAGCATGCAACACAAATACACTTACCATCACTCAACTTGTATCTATCACCAGAAGATAGACTATAGTATTTTGGCTCCTAAATTGTTATCAGCAGCATCATGTCAAACACTCTGCTCGATAGACGTGTTCATTGAGTCTGCAATTATATATTTCTGAGAGAGAGATTGGGAAATATATAATCTATTGAAAGAGAATTTTTATAAAATTGCATACTATTGATTATATATGTATATATATATATGTAAATATAATAGATGTGACAAGTATTCATCCTCACACATTTCACAGTTTTTATAAATTATTGTATATCAAAATAGAAGTTAAAAATTTTCATAGCACAGAGATGGTCTTTATTGAATGTTGCAATTATTTACATAACATAGTTTGCGGGATTGTTTATTCGAAATTAATATAAGATAAAATCAACAAAATTGAAGCATGATTATACATGTTACGTAATTATATAATACGTATATCTTGTAATTTTCCGAAAGAGTATATATTTAAATAGATAATATTTGACATATAATTAGCAATTCTGTTTTTATATTATATATATATATATTTGAATAAAGGTATATATATATAATTTATTAATAATATTAATAATATATTAATAATATTAATAATATATTAATAATATTAATAATATATTAATAATATTAATAATATATATTTATATTACTAATATATATATATATATATATTAATTTTATCATGTAAATTAATTTTTATCAATAACGTAATTTTTAACATAATTTTTAACATAATATTAGAAATTATTATTATACAAATATACAAACGTAGTTTACAGATTTGTTTCTTGTAATCTATCATTTCTCAATATTATTCAGGAATATCAGTCATCTTCAAAATTCCATATTTAAAATAAAAATTAATAACGGTATGAAAAGGATGGAAAACCTTTACTCTTTAATAATCTCGTGCAAATATTCGAGATTTTTGTCTATGCTGGTGTGAACATCCGGGACTCCACTGCATGAAATACCGTAAGTAGCCACGCCGACGAGTTTGTTTTCATAAATTAAAGGACTGCCACTGTAACCCTAGATAATAGTTATAAATATTAAATATTGATATAGTATTCAATTTCGATATTTATACTTTGCTAAACTTTTACATACTTTAAATTTGTGAATACATGGCCACTAAGTAACACTATGATTCTTATATTAATATTTTATTAACATAAATTATTATTTATTATTATTATTAATTATTAATTATTATTTAAGATATTAACTAATATAAATTTACCTAATTGAAGAAAGAGAAAAATTGTGTAAAAAGAAATGTCTGTGTGGAATTTTTTTTTTTTTTTAGATTTATACACGAATTTTATCGATATTGACAATAACACGTATTTGAAGAAAACGATATATTTACAAGACGTAATCAAATTTCGTAAAATAAAAATCTAAGATATATAAAGATTTTTTATTTTATCTCTAACGACATGTTTCGCGTTGCAATCGCTTACCTTGCATAATTCACCTTCGGGTTCCGCCCGGCTGCAGAATTCAGACTCACTGATATTCTTCTTGTGGAACGACTGGCATTCTTGAGAATTTATCGTATCCAACGTGACTTTCTTGAGATGCGCGGTCTTCTTCCCTTGACGATCGGCCACCATCCATCCAACCATTTCCAGTTTCGCGCCGAGCGGTACTTCCGTTTCCGACAGCTGAATCGGTTGCACGTTTTCTCCGAAATGAAGCGGATGTAGGAGCTGCGAAAGATCGTTCATTCAATTATTATGATCCAATATTCAATTATTATGATATATATCGCAAAACGTATACACATGTAAGGTATTTTCCGAAACAAGAGAAATCAAATTTTTAAATCTACAAGCGGATCTAGAATTCCGAAAAACTTTTTAGATTTCAATACTTTATACATCTAAGCGACTGAATGCCACGAGATTGTTGCCAGCTTATAATTTCTAGTATTTTGTTTAAATCGAAAGAATTTTCTTAACTTCTTTATAAATATTTAAAAATTTTATAAGTTAATCACTTGTGGCATTTAATTATATATCATACGTCGAAACAAATAACGATAATGTGTGAAAATCAATTAATATATATATAAATATATATTTCATCTATATATTCGAATTAAAACACGAATAAATGTAAAGCAATTAAAGCGTGAATGTACCTTAAGCACACCAAGGCCGCTCGTGACGGAATTCTCAAGCGGATTAGCGTGATGATTTTGCGAGAACATTTCCTTTACAAAGATACTTCTGCCGCTGGGTTTGAGGCTGCTCGTACCGCTGACCACGACAATATCGTTCATTATGTTCCAAATATGCTCGAACGGCGGCACGCATCGATCTGACGTGACGACGTGATACTTGTCGATTATCGCGCCGGAACACACGGGTCTGCCGTTCCTTTTAATTAACGCGAGATACGGATGCTTGCTGATATCAACATCGCCATCATTGTTTCGAGCTTCCTCAGCATTGATACCTGGCGCCAATATTAATTAACAATTTTTTTCTTTCGTCAATATAAGGATTATTACTTCTTAAACAAAGAGAGAAAGAGACCAAAAGAGAGATAACAATTTCATTTTATTTTATACGCGATACGAATAATCCAATCTTTGAATACGTGCAATTAATTTGCTCTTTTTTTATAATCTTTTCGCATAATTATTGATTGGGAATATAATTTTTGTCTTATAATTTATTGTAATAATACAGTCCAATAAAAAAAAAACATAAGAACGAGAATAATTATTTCTCTTATTGTAAGTCTTGTTGCTGAATACGATTTTGGCTTCCAAATTGTATAATATTTTGGAGAAATTTCTGGTTAAAGTTGCAAAAATGAATAATTTTGTTAAACTGTGTAATCGCTTAATTGAAGTATAGTATATAATATACCTATATTATTCTCTAAGAGTATAGAGATATAGAATATCACTAACTATATCGATAAAATATCACTTACCGCTAGCGGCGACGAAAATCAGAATCCATGTGAGTCGTAACATTGTCAGCATCCTATATGAAAACGTAGTCTGGACAGAATTTCGAAGATCCAACGCCATACTTTCACCACTGTTTATATATATACGATCGAGTGTGTTTGCACAGTTGTGATTATTAATGATTAATTATTTACACAATTTGGCAAGAAAAGCGCAATATGTATGTCATTAAGAGTACAAATGATAACGTGACAGTTTTATTTTCGATTTCTGAGATGATTCATGAGAGAGATGTTCTCTCTTGCGCGATATGAGATCATAAATTTGAAATGTACTTTTTTGGAATCGCACATATTATTTCGAGTACGAGATATGCTTCCAAAAGTGAGGAAAGCAATTTATTATATTATATTATATATTATATTAATGAAAAAAGATGAAAAAATAATGAAAATTTTCGGGAATTCGATCGACATATATAAAGTCACGGACGGGAGTCAAAGTCAATATCTGTCCAATTATAATATGAAAACTAATGTTAGTCATAGATAAAAAATAATAATAATCTATATGACAGATATATATCTATCATTTTAAACTAAGATTAATCATATAATAATTTTTACTCATATATTTTAATTTACATTTTGCATTTTTCTAGTCATTAAGATATAATAAAAATATACGTAATTCTCTTTGTTAAAAAAATTGCAAAAAAAATTGTGGCGTTTCAAAGAAAATACGAATTACGAAGAAATTGGCGAGATAATGCGATATTTGCATAAATTTTGGTCTCAACAACTTATTAGGAATAACACCGTTCGATCCGTGAGTGACTGATGTGACTGACGTGTCAATACGCAAATACGTTAATTGCATATGAGACGATATGATCGATAAGACGAAATCCGATAAGCCATATATAATCCGTGACATTAAGCCTCAGAGTCGCGGTAAAGTCTTCGGCTACGAGCATCCGATACAAGCGGTTCTCCAGTTGCTCGCGAAGGTAAATGATGAGCAGTTTAAGGAAATTGTGTAAAAAAGCGATCATTAACATGTTCAATTTCTCTTGTATATCGGCAGTTTTATTCATCCAGAGATTAATAAATTTTAAGGTGTGTAACAAGGTGTGCATTAAGAGGTGCGATGGACGCAAAGTTTTATTGTACATCGCTCGACTGATATATATACAAAATATCCAAAATTACCTCTTCGTATTCTACATTTTTTGAAGTATTCACGCTGCGCGTTATTCAGAAACTGGTTTCTGTCTCTTTATAGAACAACGTCAGCTTCTATTTGGCAATACGCATATGTACGCGATAAAATTTTTTACATATCGTTAACGATACTTACACAAGTTTCTTTAAATATTCCGAGCACAGCCCGTTTATGTCACATCGGCGGGAAACAATGAGTGCGAGTAAATAGAAATGTCAATAAAAGTCGTTTCGATCACAAGAGCGAATATGACACACGTACAGAATACATATACACACAGTACACCCATGTTATATTTTCACGCATTTTCTTATTCGATCTCGGACCGATTTCGCAAAGCTTCTTTTAAAATTCTTTTAAACTGTTACCATAGCTTTCTTCCTATAACGACGGAAATTATATCACTAGCACAATTTTTGAGAATCTCGCTTACATCATATCATTATATGTATATTTGTGTATATGTGTTTAATTATTCTATTATCTGCAAATTTATTCCACATAGCGCGGAAAAATATATTTTCATATTTCAACAAAGTGATATATTTTTAAACTTGCTATAAAGTTTTTTTGATACATATTAATATTATCAACAATATTATTCAAAACTACATTTAATAAACTATATATAATATAAACTTTGAATAATATCTCTATCTTCCTTTTATTTATATATATTTTCTACAAATTTGTATACAGTTTTTATTAGAATTCTATTCATAAAAGGACTATCTCTTATAAAATCAGATATATTATGTATTTATTATTCTCTTGAATTAATACCTCATTGTGAACAAGACAGATATGTAACCGGCTGACGTTTTTATCAACTAAAAAAAGTGTGTTTATTGTAAACAATATAGAAAATAAAATGTAAATAAAAACGTAAAAAAGTATAAAAAGAAAGTGTATTACATGTTAAAATGTATAAGTATGACTTATAAAAAAAAAATTATAACGAAAATGATTTATAGTGAGTATAAAAACTGTATAATATGACTTACAAAAAATAAAATTAATTATGTTAACGTTATAATTGAGTTTTAGAATAACTTACATTGGAGAATGTTGCCATCGTCATAGGAAACATTTTACCAGCGGTAAGACAAACAGGCTCATTGGATCTAATCAATAGAAAAATCATATTCCGCGCATCTTTTGGATCCAGAGTATACCATTTATTAGAATATGCAGCATAATGGAGTCGATTACACTTGAATTCATTAAAAATACATCGTAAGTATTAATTTAGAATTAACATGATTTCTCTAAAAATTGTTACAATTCATAGAAAACTTTAATATTTGTAAGAATTACGTATAACTTTATAATATATACGATAAATAAATATATACACTCAATATATAATAATAACTACTTAAATTATTTAAAATTTGTAAATCTCAAACATATTTTTGTATGCGCTTATCAAATATAAATAATTTTCTATATTATTTATTTATAAACATAAATTTTAAAATAAGAATATTTTTCTCTTTATATAGTTTACTATATATTTGTAATTAAATTGTTTCTTTAAAAATTACAATAATAATTATGTGAGAAAAATGTATAAATCGAAAAGATTTAAAAATTTTGAGCCCTTACCTGTGATACTAAGATCTCGCCCACAGCACAGTAAGCGCACATATGACCAGAAATAGTGATAATTAAAATTATTCGATACATCAGGTTAGAAATCGATATATAATTCTCATCTTCAAGAATCTATACATATATATGTTTGCTTAGGAATATTATTATAATAAGGATAAAATATTTATATAAAAAACTTTTTAGATTTTAGTATTATTTATAATTATAATTAAACAATGTTATGTTATTACTTTTGCACTTTTGTTTTTTGAATATTATCAAATAAAGCTTTGTTTTACTGAACTTCAATCAAACGTCATTTTATTTCATATTATTAATGGAAAAGTTTTTAATATTTAGTATCATACTTTAGATATAATTTGACCAAATTTTTCAAGTTCATCTTGCTTATAGAATATTAATATTTTAGTACAAAGAAGTCATTTTGAGATTACATTAATACAATATTTTTAGCAAAGAAAAAACTTTTTTATCGATGAAATACTATATGTATGAAACAATTGGAATAATATCTGTGCAAATGAGATTATTTTTATATTAAAAGCAAAATGCAATATTTTGTATGTCGAAAGTTTTCATTAACGCTTTACTTACACCAAGAATAAAAAATCCGTAAAATGCGAAAACAATACCGAAATCCAGCAATAACGCAAGCAGCATTAGATTAAAAGTGTCTTCGATAACAGCGATGGCTCTATCAATTAATGATTTATGTGTTAAATAATTTTATATCATTGTCTAGTATATAACATAATTATTCTTATTCTTACACAATTTACACATCTCCACATGATGAATGTAAGCGTGATTACCTAATTAGCCGCGTGTGATCCATCACGCAGCTTTTTAAATTATTAGCGTAATTCACGAATTTATCGAGATGCATGATACGATTTTTCAGGATATCCAGTTGACCACAAATATGAAATACTAACAGACTGAGAAAATTATCTATGCCCGTGTAAGGTAAAAGACCTATGATCATGGAAATAGTTTGAGAAATGAACGTTAATTCGTATTGCGGACTTTTAGTTGTGTCATATATATAATACAATGTCTGTAATGGCAATTGTTTCCCTAAATCAGTATTGTTTGTTACATATATCATATTTATGCCGCAAATGGGCATAACTATTAGAAAGGAAAGAGATATTCCCATCATGCTGAACATAATCATGGCGATTGTACGCGCAGTTTGCGCTCTTGTAATCATTATAATTTTTTCCCAAGAGGCTTTTGGTTTTATCCAATCGTTCGCTATCATATCCATCAAAGACGACAGAGCTTTAACAGTATGAGAAAACATAATACAAATAAAAGAAATTTAATACTAATGTAGAAAAGAGAAAAGTAGTCAAAAAGGGAGAATATTAGTATATATTGACAAGAGCTATATTAACAAATTTATTAAATATTGTTTTGAAAAGATTGAATTTAATTCATAAAATACGATTCATGAAAAATTTAATCTTAATCATAAAAACAGTTTTTACACAATGTTTAATAACATATACACTGATATACATTTATTGTTTAAATTAATATAATAAATGAAATATAGAAAAAACATTTCAAATATTTTACTATACCAAATATTTTATATAATTTATTATTTTAATATATGCCGTTTTTCATTTAAATTTATCACTGATGACAATATTTCTATTTCTCTTTGAAATTTTTTATGGCCAACCTTTTTTCTTCCACCAAAAAATTGCAATTCTCATCATGACGGCGATGGTTTGTATTGTAAATTGTAAATTGTCTATCATTAGCATAATATCTCCACGAACTCTTATCAGAGAGTGTACGGCAGGGATCAAAATAAAGATCAGCATTGACACGAAAGTGATAAACGTACGTAAGTTGCATGTACACTTTTCCCATGTAGTTTGCCCGGTTTTAGGCCAAAGTCCGACAGGTGTCAGAATATATCGATTCAACTTTACAGCCCATTCGAAATCTACCTATTCCAAAAAATTCCATCAGCTAAATTATTCTTGAGTTAAAAGAATTTCAAAACTTTAGAATTATATTATAGAACAAGGATTCAACCATTGGTAAATATTCGATAATATTTAACTTTAAATTATACACAAAAAGCGCGATTATAAAAAAAAATATTTATGAAAACATTAAAATTTATAAATAGCACTTCTTCTTTCATTCGTTCTTTTGTTTTATTGACTCAAGTATAATTAGCATTCTTTGCAGAGCTGAATTACTTTCACAAGCACACATTTTAAAAAATAAAGAAGTCATTAATATTTAGCGATGCATGTCGGTTGTTTGTCCAATTTGTTCTGAAACTGCGCGTTGCGTATATGTTCTAAACAAGAATATTTTTTCGTCAATACTAGTTTGAAATGTGACTTCAACGACAATGACGGCACCTTGATATTGCATATTATTTAAAGTTTTCATGTTGTGCATTATCCAGAGACTGAGCTCTGCCTCTTTATCGCAGAGCAACGTCACCTTCTATTCGGTAATGCGCATGCACGTGTTTCTTTTATATGTTACAGCTTATACTTAATTTTTTATCATCCGGTGAACGACACTTAAGCCATAAGCTTTTTTAAATATTCCGAGCATCCCCTTTTCTTGTTTCTTCGGAGGGAAAACGATGTATGAAATATGCGCGAAGAAAAACGAGGATATAACAACAGGTGGGTGATTGTCCTGATCGTACACAAAAGGGAGTACAACACATGTAAGGAATACATGTACATATCGTACTTACCATAAGCTTATTAAATATTCCATGCACCCCTCGCTTATATCTCTTCGGAGGGAATTATATGTGCGTGATAATAGAAACGTTGATATTAGTCGTCTTGATCACAAGAGTGAATATAACACATGTACACAACACACATACACATGACATGTGCACCTGTGATATTCTCACGTATTTCGTAATTGAAGTGGAATATGCATCTCCGACTTTGCAAAGGCTGTTTTAAAACTGTGTACGAACTACTACCAAAGCTTTATTCCTTATAGGGAAATCGTGTCACTGGCACAATTCTTGGAGATCTCGCTTATATTATATCATAATATATTTGTGTGTTATATATGTGTTTAATTATTTTATTATCTATAAATTTATTCCGTATTGCGCGGAAAAAGACATTTTCGTATTTCAACAAAGTGATATATTTCTAAACTTGTATAAAGTTTTTTTGATACATATTAATATTATCAACAATATTATTCAAAACTACATTTAATAAACTATATATAATATAAACTTTGAATAATATCTCTATCTTTCTTTTATTTATATATATTTTCTACAAATTTTTATACAGTTTTCTATTAGAATTCTATTCATAAAAGGACTATCTCTTATAAAATCAGATATATTTTGTATTTATTATTCTCTTGAATTAGTAGCTCATTGTGAACAAGACAGATATGTAACCAGCTGACGTTTTTATCAACTGGAAAAAGTGTGTTTATTGTAAACAATATAGAAAATAAAATGTAAATGAAAACGTAAAAAAGTCAAAAAAGAAAGTGTATTACATGTTAAAATGTATAAGTATGACTTAAAAGAATAATTATAACGAAAATGACTTAGAGTGAGTATAAAAACTGAATAATGTGACTTATAGAAAATAAAATTAATTATGTTAACGTTATAATTGAGTTTTAGAATAACTTACATTGGAGAATGTTGCCATCGTCATAGGAAACATTTTACCAGCGGTAAGACAAACAGGCTCATTGGTTCTAATCAATAGAAAAATCATATTCCGCGCATCTTTTGGATCCAGAGTATACCATTTATTAGAATATGCAGCATAATGGAGTCGATTACACTTGAATTCATTAAAAATACATCGTAAGTATTAATTTAGAAATAACATGATTTCTCTAAAAATTGTTTCTAAAAAACTTTAATATTTGTAAAAATTACGCGTATAGCTTTTTATAATATAAATAAATATATACACTCAATATAATATTAACTACTTAAATTATTAAAAATCTGTAAATCTCAAGCATATTTTCGTATGTGTATATTAAATATAAAATATTTTCTATATTATCTTTTTATAAACGTAAATTTTAAAATAATAATATTTTTCTCTTTAAATATTTTACTATATATTTGTAATTAAATTGTCTTTTTAAAAATTACAATAATAATTATGCGAGAAAAATATATATATCGTAAAGATTTGAAAAATTTTGAGCCCTTACCCGTGATACTAAAATTTCGCCCACAGCACAATAAGCGCACATATGACCGGAAATAGTGAGAATAAACATTATGCGATACATCAGGTTAGAAATCGATATGTAATTCTCATCTTGGAGAATCTATACATATATATGTTTGCATAGAAATATTATTATAATAAGCATAAAATATTCATATCAAAAACTTTTTAGATTTTAGTATTATTTATAAATATAATTAAAAAACGTTATGATATTACTTTTGCATTTTTGCTTTTTGAGTATTAACAAATAAAACTTTGTTTTACTGAACTTCAATCAAACGTCATTTTATTGCATATTATTAATGGAAAAAATTTTTTAATATTTAGTATCATACTTCAGATATAATTTGACCAAATTTTTCAAGTTCTTCTTACTTTTAGAATTGTAATATTTTAGTACAAAGGAGTCATTTTTAGATTACATTTATCCAACATTTTAAGCAAAGAAAGAACTTTTTTATCGATGAAATACTATATGTATGAAACAATTGGAATAATATCTGTGCAAATGAGATTATTTTTATATTAAAAGCGAAATGCAATATTTTGTATGTCGAAAGTTTTCATAAACGCTTTACTTACACTAAGAATAAAAAATCCGTAAAATGCGAAAATAATACCGAAATACAGCAATAATGCAAGCAGCATTAAATTGAAAGTATCTTCTATAACGGCGATAGTTCTATAAAGTAATGATTTATGTGTTATATAATTATTTATCGCTGTCTAGTGTATGGTATACATATAGTCATTCTTACACTTACACAATTTCATATTTGCATATTTGTATAATAAATAAAAATATATCTATAGCACATGAGAAATGCAAGCGTGATTACCTGATTAGCCGTGTGTGATCCATCACGCAGCTTTTTAAAGTGTTAGCGTAATTGGCGAATTTATCCAGATGCATGATACGATTTTGTAAAATATCCAGTTGACCACAAATATGAAATACCAAAAGATTAAGAAAATTATCTATGCCGGTGTTAGGTAAAATGGTGAAGATCATGGAGATAGCTTGAAAAAGAAACGTTAATTCGTATTGCGGACTTTTAGTTGTTTCATATATATAATACATTGTCTGTAATGGCAATTGTTTCCCTAAATCAGTATTGTTTGTTACATATATCATATTTATGCCGCAAATGGGCATAAATATTAGAAAGGAAAAAGATATTCCCATCATGCTGTACATAATAGTGGCGATTGTTCGCGCAGTTTGCGCTCTTCTAATCATTATAATTTTTTCCCAAGATGCTTTCGGTTTTATCCAATCGTCAGCGATCATATCCATCAAAGACGACATAGCTTTAACAAGATCAGAAAATATAATAGAAATTTAAATAAAAATATAATAATTATATTAAATAATTAAATAGTTAAATTAAAAAAATTAAATTGAATTAAAAATTAAATAATTAAAGTAAATAAAAAGACAATTAAATATTATTATACAAAACAGAAAATTTAATTAAAAAAAAACAATATTAGTATATAATAATAAAAGTTATATTATCTTTATTAAAAATTATATTAAAGAGGTAATCTAATTCATTAAATACGATTACATAAAAAATTTAATCTTAATAATAAGAACGCAGTTTTACACAAAATTTAAATTTATATACACTCTAATATACACTTATATAAAATTAGTGCACGTTAACGAATTAAATATAATATACAGAAACATTTTAAATATTTCATAAGAACAAATATTTTATAATAGTTATTATTTTAATATGTAATGCTTTTTTTTAAATTTATTATTGATGTTAAAATTTTTATTCTTCTTTGAAATTTTGAGTGGCCAACCTTCTTTCTTCCACCAAAAAATGGCAATTTTTAGCACGGCGGTGGAGAGCGGTAAAATATATTGTAAATTTTCTACCATTAGCATAACGTCTCCACGAATCCTTATCAGAAAATGTACGGCAGGAATCAAAATATTAATCACTAACATGAAAGTGATAAGCGTACGTAAATTACACATACACTTTTTCCACGTAGTTTGCTCGGTCTTATTGTTAGGCCAAAGCCCGATAGGTGTCAGAATATATCGATTCAACTTTACAGCCCATTCGAAATCTATCTATTCCAAAAAATTTCATCATCTAAATTATTCTTGAGTTAAAAAAATTGTAAAATTTTAAAATTATATTTTAGAACGAAAATTCAATCATTGGTAAATATTCGATAATATTTTTCTTTAAATTGTACACAAAAAGCGCGATTATAAAAAGAAAATATTTGTGAAAACATTAAAATTTATAAATAGCACTTCTGCTTTCATTCGTTCTTATTGTTATATTGACGCAAATATAATAAACATTCTTTGCAGAGCTGAATTACTTTCACAAGCACACATTTTAAAAATTAAAGAAATCATTAATTTAGTGATGCACGTCGGTTGTTTGTTCAATTTGTTCTAAAACTGCGCGTTGCGTATATGTTCTTAACAAGCATATATTTTCATCAATACTAGTTTCAAGTGTGACTTCAACGACAATGACGGCACCTTGATATTCCGTATTATTTGAAGTTTTCATGTTGCGCATTATCCAGAGACTGAGCTCTGTCTCTCTATCGCGGAGAAACGTCACCTTTTGTTCGGCAATGCGCATGCACGTGTTTCTTATATATGTTCTAGCTTATACTTAATTTTTTATCGTCTGGTGAACGACACTTAAGCCATAAACTTTTTTAAATGTTCCGAGCATCTCCTTTTCATGTTTTTTCGGAGGGAAAATGATGTATGAAATATGCGTGAAGAAAAACGTGGATATAACAACAGGTGGGTGATTCTTCTGATCGTACACAAAAGAGAGTACAACACATGTAAGGAATACATGTACATATAGTACTTACCATAAGCTTTTTAAATATTCCGTGCAACCCTCGTTTATATCTCTTCGAAGGGAATTATGAGTGCGCGTGAATAGAAACGTTGATATTAGTCGTCCTTATCACAAGAGCGAATACAACACATGTACACAACACACATATACATGGTATGTGCACCTGTTATATTCTCACGCATTCCGTAATTGAAGTGGAATATGCATCTCCGACATTGCGAGGGCTGTTTCAGAACTATGTACGAACTACTACCACTGCTTTATTCCTTACTATAGGGAAATCGTTTCACTGGCACAATTCTTGGACATCTCACTTATATTATATCATACATTTGTGTGTTATATATGTGTTTAATTATTATATTATTTATAAATTTATTCCGTATTGCGCGGAAAAAGACATTTTCATATTTCAACAAAGTGATATATTTCTAAACTTGTATAAAGTTTTTTCGATACATATTAATATTATCAACAATATTAGTCAAAACTACATTTAATAAACTATATATAATATAAACTATGTATAATATCTCTATTTTTCTTTTATTTATATATATTTTCTACAAATTTTAACACAATTTTTTATTAAAATTTTTTCATAAAAGGACTATCTCTTGTAAAATCCAATATAATTTGGATTTATTATTGTCTCGAATTAATACCTTGTTGTGAGCAAGAAAGATATGTAACCGGCTGACGTTTTTATCAACTGGAAAAAATTTGTTTATTGTAAACAATATAGAAAATAAAATGTAAATAAAAACGTAAAAAAGTAAAAAAAAAAGTGTATTACATGTTAAAATGTATAAGTATGACTTATAAAAGAATAATTATAACGAAAATGACTTATAGTGAGTATAAAAACTGAATAATGTGACTTATAGAAAATAAAATTAATTATGTTAACGTTATAATTGAGTTTTAGAATAACTTACATTGGAGAATGTTGCCATCGTCATAGAAAGCATTTTACCAGCGGTATGATGAACAGGCTCATTGGTTCTAATCAACTCGTTTATATTATATCATAATACATTTGTTGTTATATATATGTTTAATTATTATATTATATATAAATTTATTCCGTATTGCGCGGAAGAAATACATTTTTATACTTTAACAAAGTGATATATTTATAAACTTTCATATGTTTTTTTTTTTATATCACATATTAATATTATCAATATATAAATAAATAAATATATATATGTATATACATTTAGAACTACATTTAATAAACTATATATGATATATGTAATATTTATGTTTTTTATAATTATAGATATATACTTTTTTATAAATTTTTAAATACTTAGAGTTCAAAATTTATTTCATAGAAGGGCTATTTCTTGCAAAATCAGATATTGTTTATTACGCCCTCAAATTAATTCCTCGTTGTAAGCAAGAAAGATATGTAACCGGCTGACGTTTTTATCAACTGGAAAAAGGGAAAAAGTTTGTTTATTGTAAACAATATAGAAAATAAAATGTAAATGAAAACGTAAAAAAGTCAAAAAGGAAAGTGTATTACATGTTGAAATGTATAAGTATGACTTATAAAAGAATAATTATAACGAAAATGACTTATAGTGAGTATAAAAACTGTATAATGAGACTTATAAATAATAAAATTAATTATGTTAACGTTATGATTGAGTTTTAGAATAACTTACATTGGAGAATGTTGCCATCGTCATAGGAAACATTTTACCAGCGGTAAGATAAACAGGCTCATTGGTTCTAATCAACAAAAAAATCATATTCCGCGCATTTTTTGGATCCAGAGTATACCATTTATTAGAATATGCAGCATAATGGAGTCGATTACACTTGAATTCATTAAAAATACATTCATTAAAAATACTAAGTATTAATTTAGAATTTACATGATTTTCCTAAAAATCGTATCAATACATAGAAAACTTTAATATTTGTAAAAATTACGTATAGCTTTATACGTAATACCGTTTATATACTTAATAAAAACGATAAATAAATATGTACACTTAATATAATATTAACTACATAAACTATTAAAAATTTGTAAATCTCAAACATATTTTCGTATGTGTATATCAAATATAAAAAAATTTTCTATGTTATCTTTTTATGAACGTAAATATTAAAATAAGAATATTTTTCTCTTTAAATACTTTACTATATATTTGTAATTAAATTGTCTCTTTAAAAATTACAATAATAATTATGCGAGAAAAATATATAAATCGTAAAGATTTGAAAAATTTTGAGCCCTTAGCCCTTACCTGTGATACTAAAATCTCGCCCACAGCACAATAAGCGCACATATGACCAGAAATAGTGAGAATAATAATTATGCGATACATCAGGTTAGAAATCGATATATAATTCTCATTTTGGAGAATCTATACATATATATGTTTGCATAGAAATATTATTATAATAAGCATAAAATATTCATATCAAAAACTTTTCAGATTTTTTTGTATTATTTATAAATATAATTATACGACGTTATGTTATTACTTTTGCACTTTTGTTTCTTGAGTATTATCAAATAAAACTATGTTTTACTGAACTTCAATCAAACGTCATTGTATTTTATATTATTAATGGAAAAAATTTTAATATTTAGTATCATACTTTAGATATAATTTGACCAAATTTTTCAAGTTCTTCTTGCTTTTACAATATTAATATTTTAGTACAAAGAAGTCATTTTGAGATTATATTAACATTCTTAGCTAAGAAAAAACTTTCTCATCGATGAAATACTCTATGTACGAAACACTTAGAATTATATTTTTGCAAATGGGATCATTTTTATATAAAAAGCGAAATGCAGTATTTTGTATGTCGAAAGTTTTCATAAACGCTTGACTTACACTAAGAATTAAAAATCCGTAAAATGCGAAAATAATACCGAAATACAGCAATAATACAAGCAGCATTAAATTGAAAGTATCTTCTATAACGGCGATAGCTCTATAAAGTAATGATTTATGTGTTATATAATTATTTATCACTGTCTAGTGTATGGTATATAGTCATTCTTACACTTACACAATTTCATATTTGCATATTAGTATAATAAATTAAAAATGTATTTATAGCACATGAGGAATGCAAGCGTGATTACCTGATTAGCCGTGTGTGGTCCACCACGCAGCTTTTTAAAGTGTTAGCGTAATTGGCGAATTTATCCAGATGCATGATACGATTTTGCAGGATATCCAGTTGACCACAAATATGAAATACCAAAAGATTAAGAAAATTATCTATGCCGGTGTTAGGTAAAATGGCCAAGATTATGGAGATAGTTTGAGAAATAAACGTTAATTCGTATTGCGGACTTTTAGTTGTTTCATATATATAATACATAGGCTGTAATGGCAATTGTTTCTCTAAATCAGTATTGTTTGCTACATATATCATTGAGAAGCCGCAAATGGGCATAAATATTGTAATGAGAACAGATATTCCCATCATGCTGTACATAAACATGGCGATTGTACGCGCAGTTTGCGCTCTTGTAATCATTATAATTTTTTCCCAAGATGCTTTCGGTTTTATCCAATCGTCAGCGATCATATCCATTAAAGACGACATAGCTTTAACAAAATCAGAAATTAAAATAGAAATTAAACAAATATAATAATTAAATTAAATCATTAAATAGTTAAATTATAGTATTAAAATTGAATTAAAAATTAAATAATTAAATTAAATAAAATGACAATTAAATATTAATATGCAAAACGAAAAAATAAGTAAAAAAAACAATATTAGTATACAATGATTATAGTTATATTATCAAATTTATTAATAATTATATTAAAGAGATTCAATCTAATTCATTAAATACGATTAAATGCAAAATTTAATTCTAATCATAAAAACGCAGCTTTTACACAAAATTTAAATTTATATACACTCTAATATACACTCATATAAAGTTATTGTACGTTAACAAATTAAATATAATATACTGAAACATTTCTAAATATTTCATAAAAACAAATATTTTATAAAAGATATTATTTTAATATATGCTGTTTCTTTTAAAATTTATCATTGATGTTAAAATTTTTATTCTCCTTTGAAATTTTGAATAGCCAACCTTCTTTCTTCCACCAAAAAATTGCAATTCTTAGCACGGCGGTGGAGAACGGTAAGGTATATTGTAAATTTTCTATCATTAGCATAACGTCTCCACGAATTCTTATCAGAAAATGTACGGCAGGAATCAAAATATTAATCACCGACATGAAAGTGATAAGCGTAAGTAAATTACACACACACTTTTTCCACGTAGTTTGCTCGGTCTCATTGTTAGGCCAAAGCCCGATAGGTGTCAGAATATATCGATTCAACTTTACTGCCCATTCGAAATCTATTTATTCCAAAAAATTCTATCAGTAAATTATTCCTGAGTTAAAAGAATTTTAAGATTTTAAAATTATATTATAAAGCAAGGATTCACTCATTGGTAAATATTTGATAACATTTTTCTCTAACTTATACACGCTTTTATAATCGCTCTTTAATTAAAAAGAGCGATTATAAAAAGGAAATATTTATGAAAACATTAATATTTAAAAATAGCATTTCTCCTTTCATTCGTTTTTTTGTTTTATTGACGAAAGTATAATTAGCATTCTTTGCAGAGCTGAATTACTTTCACAAGCACACATTTTAAAAATTAAAGAAGACATTAATATTTAGCGATGCATGTCGGTTGTTTGTCCAATGTGTTCTAAAACTGCGCGTTGCGTATATGTTCTAAACAAGAATATCTTTTCGTCAATGCTTGTTTGAAATGTGACTTCAACGACAATGACGGCACCTTGATATTCCGTATTATTTGAAGTTTTCATGTTGCGCATTATCCAGAGACTGAGCTCTGTTTCTTTATCACGGAGCAACGTCACCTTCTATTAGGCAATGCGCATGCACACGTGTTCTTTTTTATGTGTTCGAACTTATACTTAATATTTTATCGTCTGGTGAACGACACTTAAGCCATAAGCTTTTTTAAATATTCCGAGCATCCCCTTTTCATGTTTCTTCGGAGGGAAAATGATGTATGAAATATGCGTGAAGAAAAACGTGGATATAACAACAGGTGGGTGATTCTTCTGATCGTACACAAAAGAAAGTACAACACATGTAAGGAATACATGTACATATAGTACTTACCATAAGCTTTTTAAATATTCCGTGCAACCCTCGTTTATATCTCTTCGGAGGGAATTATGAGTGCGTGTGAATAGAAACGTTGATATAAGTCGTCCTTATCACAAGAGCGAATACAACACATGTACACAACACACATATACATGGTATGTGCACCTTTTATATTCTCACGCATTAATTGAAGTGGAATATGCATCTCCGACATTGCAAAGGCTGTTTTAGAACTATGTTCGAACTACTACCACTGCTCTATTCCTTACTATAGGGAAATCGTTTCACTGGCACAGTTCTTGGACATCTCACTTATATTATATCATACATTTGTGTGTTATATATGTGTTTAATTATTATAATATCTATAAATTTATTCCGTATTGCGCGGAAAAAGACATTTTCATATTTCAACAAAGTGATATATTTCTAAATTTGTATAAAGTTTTTTTGATACATATTAACATTATCAACAATATTAGTCAAAATACATTTAATAAATTATATATTATATAAACTATGTATAATATCTCTATTTTTCTTTTATTTATATATATTTTCTAAAAATTTTTAAACAATTTTTTATTAAAATTTTTTCATAAAAGGACTATCTTTCGTTAAATCCAATATAATTTGCATTTATTATTGTCTCGAATTAATACCTCGTTGTGAGCAAGAAAGATATGTAACCGGCTGACGTTTTTATCAACTGGAAAAAGTATTTATTGTAAACAATATAGAAAATAAAATGTAAATGAAAACGTAAAAAAGTAAAAAAGGAAAGTGTATTACATGTTAAAATGTATAAATATGTTTTATAAAAAAATAATTATAACGAAAATGACTTATAATGAGTATAAAAACTGAATAATGTGACTTATAGAAAATAAAATTAATTATGTTAACGTTATGATTGAGTTTTAGAATAACTTACATTGGAGAATGTTGCCATCGTCATAGGAAACATTTTACCAGCGGTAAGATAAACAGGTTCATTGGTTCTAATCAACAGAAGAATCATATTCCGCGCATCTTTTGGATCCAGAGTATACCATTTATTAGAATATGCAGCATAATGGAGTCGATTACACTTGAATTCATTAAAAATACATCGTATGTATTAATTTAGAATTAACATGATTTCTTTAAAAATCGCTTCAATACATAGAAAACTTTGATATTTATAAAAATTATGTATAGCTTTATAATATATACGATAAATAAATATGTACACTCAATATAATATTAACTACTTAAACTATTAAAAATTTGTAAATTTCAAACATATTGTCGTATTTGCATATTAAATATAAAAAATTTTTTATATTATTTTTATATAAACATAAATTTTATAACAAGAATATTTTTCCCTTTAAATACTTTACTATATATGTGTAATTATATTGTCTCTTTAAAAATTACAATAATAATTATGTCAGAAAAATATATAAAATGTAAAAATTTAAAAATTTTTGAGCCCTTACCTGTGATACTAAAATCTCGCCCACAGCACAATAAGCGCACATATGACCGGAAATAGTGATAATAAAAATTATGCGATACACCAGGTTAGAAATTGATATATAATTCTCATCTTTGAGAATCTATACATATATATGTTTGCATAGGAATATTATTATAATAAGCATAAAATATTTAAATTAAAAACTTTTTAGATTTTATTATTTAGTATTATTTATAAATATAATTAAACAATGTTATGTTATTACTTTTGCACTTTTGTTTTTTGAATACTATCAATTAAAGCTTTGTTTTTTCTGAACTTCAATCAAACGTCATTTTATTTCAGATTATTAATGGGAGAAATTGTAATATTTAGTGTCAAACTTTATATATAATTCGACCAAATTTTTCAAGTTTTTCTTGCTTTTAGTAATTTAGAATATTAATATTTTACGTGGTTGGTTCACGTCAAAACCGGAATTTAATTTTTAGACAGGTAAAGAGACAAAATTATAACCGGTAAAAAACATTTATTTTTCAACGTAATCTCTATGTACATCACAGCATTTTTGCTATCGACGTACCAATGCGTTAATACCGGCAGAATGAAAAAGGATTTGTCCTGACGTCTGAACCACTGTAACACACACGTTTTAAACTCATCTTTTGACTAAAAGCGCCTGCCGCCCAAATATTCCTTTAAGGGACTAAACAGATAGAAATGTGAAGGCGCTAAATGACTGTAAGGGGGATGTAGAAGGACTTTCCAATCGAATGTTTGCAGTTTTTCCTTGGTTTGTGGCATCTGAGCTTCCTCTTCCAGTGTTGTCACGAACAGATTCGCACCCTTCTTTAAACCGTTCACATCATTCATACACCTGTGTTTTCTTTGGTTGGGAAGTCCTTTTACATCCTCCCTACAGTCATTTAGCGCCCTCAGATTTCCATCTGATTGGTTCCTCCAAGAAATATTTGTGCGGCAGGCGCTTTCAGTCAGAAGATGAGTTTAAGACGTGTTTGTTACAGTGGTTCAGACGTCAGGACAAATCCTTCTATTCTGCCGGTATTAACGCATTTTGGTACGTCGATGGCAAAAATGCTGTGATGTAAATGGAGATTACGTTGAAAAATAAATGCTCTTTACCGGTTATAATTTTTTCTATTTACCTGTTTAAAAATTAAATTCCGGTTTTGACGTAAACGACCCTAGTAGTACAAAGAAGTGAATTTAAGATTACATTAATGCAACATTCTTAGCAAAGAAAAAACTTTCTCATCGATGAAATACTATATGTATGAAACACTTGGAATAATATCTGTGCAAATAAGATTATTTTTATATAAAAAGCAAAATGCAATATTTTGTATGTCGAAAGTTTTCATAAACGCTTTACTTACACTAAGAATTAAAAATCCGTAAAATGCGAAAATAATACCAAAATACAGCAATAATGCAAGCAGCATTAAATTGAAAGTATCTTCTATAACGGCGATAGCTCTATAAAGTAAAGATTTATGTTTATATAATTATTTATCGCTGTCTAGTGTATGGCATATAGTCATTCTTACACTTACACAATTTCATATCTGCATATTTATATAATAAATAAAAATGTATCTATAGCACATGAGGAATGCAAGCGTGATTACCTGATTAGCCGTGTGTGGTCCATCACGCAGCTTTTTAAAGTGTTAGCGTAATTGGCGAATTTATCCAGATGCATGATACGATTTTGCAGGATATCCAGTTGACCACAAATATGAAATACCAAAAGATTAAGAAAATTATCTATGCCGGTGTTAGGTAAAATGGCCAAGATCATGGAGATAGCTTGAGAAATAAACGTTAATTCGTATAGCGGACTTTTAGTTGTTTCATATATATAATACAATGTCTGTAATGGCAATTGTTTTCCTAAATCAGTATTGTTTGTTACATATATCATTGAGAAGCCGCAAATGGGCATAAATATTAGAATGAGAAAAGATATTCCCATCATGCTGTACATAAACATGGCGATTGTACGCGCAGTTTGCGCTCTTGTAATCATTATAATTTTTTCCCAAGATGCTTTCGGTTTTATCCAATCGTCAGCGATCATATCCATTAAAGACGACATAGCTTTAACAAGAATAGAAAATATAGTAGTAATTAAAAAAAATTATAATAATTATATTAAATCATTAAATAGTTAAATTAAAATAATAAAATAAAATTAAAAATTAAATAATTAAATAAAATTAAAAGACAATTAAATACTAATATAACAAAAAATTAAATAAATAAAGAAGACAATATTAGTATATAAAAATTAAAGTTATATTAACAAATTTATTAAAATCTATATTAAAGAGATTCAATCTAATTCATTAAATACAATTACATGAAAAATTTAATCTTAATCATAGAAACGCAGCTTTTATATAAAATTTAAATTTATATACACTGTAATATACACTTATATAAAATTAGTGTACGTTAACGAATTAAATATAATATAGAGAAACATTTGAAATATTTTTATAAAAACAAATATCTTATTAAAGTTATTATATTAATATATGCTGTTATTTTTTAATTTATCATTGACGTTAAAATTTTTACTTTTTTTTGAAATTTTAAATGGCTAACCTTCTTTCTTCCACCAAAAAATTGCAATTCTTAGCACGGCGGTGGAGAACGGTAAAGTATATTGTAAATTTTCTATCATTAGCATAACGTCTCCACGAATTCTTATCAGAAAATGTACGGCAGGAATCAAAATATTAATCACTGACATGAAAGTGATAAGCGTACGTAAATTACACACACACTTTTTCCACGCAGTTTGCTCGGTCTTATTATTAGGCCAAAGTCCGACAGGTGTCAGAATATATCGATTCAACTTTACAGCCCATTCGAAATCTACCTATTCCAAAAAATTCCAACAGCTAAATTATTCCTGAGTTAAAAGAATTTCAAAATTTTAAAATTATATTATAGAACAAGGATTCGACCATTGGTAAATATTCGATAATATTTAACTTTAAATTATACACAAAAAGCGCGATTATAAAAAAAGATATTTATGAAAACATTAAAATTTATAAATAACACTTCTCCTTTCATTTGTTCTTTTGTTTTATTGACGAAAGTATAATTAGCATTCTTTGCAGAGCTGAATTACTTTCATAAGCACACATTTTAAAAATTAAAGAAGTCATTAATATTTAGCGATGCACGTCGGTTCTTTGTTTAATTTGTTCTAAAAATGCGCGTTGCAAATATGTTCTAAACATGGATATATTTTTGTCAATACTAGTTTCCATTGTGACTTCAACGACAATGACGGCACCTTGATATTCTGTATTATTTGAAGTTTTCATGTTGCGCATTATCCAGAGACTGAGCTCTGCCTCTTTATCGCAGAGCAACGTCACCTTCTATTCGGCAATGCGCATGTACGTGTTTCTTTTATATGTTACAGCTTATACTTAATTTTTTATCGTCTGGTGAACGACACTTAAGCCATAAGCTTTTTAAATATTCCGAGCATCCCCTTTTCTTGTTTCTTCGGAGGGAAAACGATGTATGAAATATGCGCGAAGAAAAACGAGGATATAACAACAGGTGGGTGATTGTTCTGATCGTACACAAAAAGGAGTACAACACATGTAAGGAATACATGTACATATCGTACTTAAGCTTTTTAAATATTCCATGCACCCCTCGCTTATATCTCTTCGGAGGGAATTATATGTGCGTGAGAATAGAAACGTTGATATTAGTCGTCTTGATCACAAGAGTGAATATAACACATGTACACAACACACATACACATGGCATGTGCACCTGTGATATGCTCACGTATTTCGTAATTGAAGTGGAATATGCATCTCCGACTTTGCAAAGGCTGTTTTAAAACTGTGTACGAACTACTACCAAAGCTTTATTTCTTATAGGGAAATCGTGTCACTGGCACAATTCTTGGAGATCTCGCTTATATTATATCATAATATATTTGTGTGTTATATATATGTTCAATTACTATAATATTTATAACTTTATTCCGTATTGCGCGGAAGAAATACAGTTTTATACTTTAACAAGCTGATATATTTATAAACTTTCATATGGTGTTTTTTTCATATCACATATTAATATTATCAATATATAAATAAATAAATATATATATGTATATATATATATATTTAAAACTACATTTAATAAACTATATATGATATATGTAATATTTATCTTTCTTTTAATTATAGATATATACTTTTTTTAAAATTTTTATATACTTAGAGTTCAAAATTTTTTTCATAAAAGGACCATTTTTTGTAAAATCAG
This sequence comes from Lasius platythorax, assembly GCA_963971435.1. NCBI lineage: Eukaryota > Metazoa > Arthropoda > Insecta > Hymenoptera > Formicidae > Lasius > Lasius platythorax. Next base: position 17,306,686 of record OZ020543.1, on the reverse strand, counting down.
ATATTGTTTATTACGCTCTCAAATTAATTCCTCGTTGTGAGCAAGACAGATATGTAACCGGCTGACGTTTTTATCAACTGAAAAGTATTTATTTTAAATAATGTAGAAATTAAAATATAAATGGACACGTAGAATAACGTCAAAGAGAAAGTGTATTACATGTCAAAATGTTTAAATATGACGTATAAAAAATAATTATAACGAAAATGACTTATAATGAGTATAAAAACTGTATAATGTGACTTATAAAAAATAAAATTAATTATGTTAACGTTATAATTGAGTTTTAGAATAACTTACATTGGAGAATGTTGCCATCGTCATAGGAAACATTTTACCAGCGGTAAGATAAACAGGTTCATTAGTTCTAATCAACAGAAATATCATATTCCGTGCATTTTTTGGATCCAGAGTATACCATTTATTAGAATATGCAGCATAATGGAGTCGATTACACTTGAATTCATTAAAAATACATCGTAAGTATTAATTTAGAATTAACATGATTTCTCTAAAAATCGTTACATTTCATAGAAAACTTTAATATTTGTAAGAATTACGTATAACTTTATAATATATACGATAAATAAATATATTAACTCAATATATAATAATAACTACTTAAATTATTTAAAATTTGTAATTCTCAAACATATTTTTGTATGCGCTTATCAAATATAAATAATTTTCTATATTATTTATTTATAAACATAAATTTTAAAATAAGAATATTTTTCTCTTTATATAGTTTACTATATATTTGTAATTAAATTGTTTCTTAAAAATTACAATAATAATTATGTGAGAAAAATGTATAAATCGTAAAGATTTGAAAATTTTGAGCCCTTACCTGTGATACTAAGATCTCGCCCACAGCACAGTAAGCGCACATATGACCAGAAATAGTGATAATAAAAATTATTCGATACATCAGGTTAGAAAACGATATATAACTCTCATCTTCAAGAATCTATACATATATATGTTTGTTTAGGAATATTATTTTAATAAGGATAAAATATTTATATAAAAAACTATTTAGATTTTAGTATTATTTATAATTATAATTAAACAATGTCATGTTATTACTTTTGCACTTTTGTTTTTTGAATATTATCAAATAAAACTTTGTTTTACTGAACTTCAATCAAACGTCATTTTATTTCATATTATTAATGAAAAAGTTTTTAATATTTAATATCATACTTTAGATATAATTTGACCAAACTTTTCAAGTTTATCTTGCTTATAGAATATTAATATTTTAGTACAAAGAAGTCATTTTGAGATTACATTAATACAATATTTTTAGCAAAGAAAAAACTTTTTTATCGATGAAATACTCTATGTATGTAACACTTGGAATTATATTTTTGCAAATGGGATCATTTTTATATAAAAAGCGAAATGCAATATTTTGTATGTCGAAAGTTTTCATAAACGCTTGACTTACACTAAGAATTAAAAATCCGTAAGATGCGAAAATAATAGCGAAATACAGCAATAATGCAAGCAGCATTAAATTGAAAGTATCTTCTACAACGGCGATAGCTCTATAAAGTAAAGATTTATGTGTTATAGAATTATTTATCGCTGTCTTGTATATGGCATATAGTCATTCTTATACTTACACAATTTTATATCTGCATATTTGTATAATAATTATAAATGTATCTATAGCACATGAGGAATGCAAGCGTGATTACCTGATTAGCCGTGTGTGGTCTATCACGCAGCTTTTTAAAGTGTTAGCGTAGTTGGCGAATTTATCCAGATGAATGATACGATTTTGCAGAATATCCAGTTGACCACAAATATGAAATACCAAAAGATTAAGAAAATTATCTATGCCCGTGTTAGGTAAAATGGTGAAGATCATGGAGATAGCTTGAAAAAGAAACGTTAATTCGTATTGCGGACTTTTAGTTGTTTCATATATATAATACAATGTCTGTAATGGCAATTGTTTCCCTAAATCAGTATTGTTTGATACATATATCATTGAGAAGCCGCAAATGGGCATAAATATTGTAATGAGAACAGATATTCCCATCATGCTGTACATAAACATGGCAATTGTACGCGCAGTTTGCGCTCTTGTAATCATTATAATTTTTTCCCAAGATGCTTTCGGTTTTATCCAATCGTCAGCGATCATTTCCATCAAAGACGACATAGCTTTAACAAGAAAATATAATAGAAATTTAAAAAATTATAATAATCAAATTAAATCATTAAATAGTTAAATTAAAATAATAGAATTGAATAAAAAGACAATTAAATATTAACATAAAAAACAAAAAAATTAATAAAAAGACCATATTAATATGTAATAATAAAAGTTATATTAACAAATTTATTAAAATTTTTATTAAAGAGATTCAATTAAATTCATTAAATACGATTGCATATAAAAATTAATCTCTATCATAAAAACGCAGCTTTTACACAAAACTTGATTTATATGCACTCTAATATTCACTCATATAAAATTAGTGTTTGTTAACAAATTAAATATAATATACAAAAACATTTTTAAATATTTTATAAAAACAAATATTCTATATAAGTTATTATTTGAATATATGCGGTTTTTTTGTTAATTTATCATTGATGTTAAAATTTTTATTTTTTTAGAAATGTTGAATGTCCAACCTTCTTTCTTCCACCAGAAAATTGCAATTCTTAGCACGGCGGTGAAGACCGGTAATGTATATTGTAAATTTTCTATCATTAGCATAACGTCTCCACGAATTCTTATTAGAAAATGTACGGCAGGAATCAAAATATTAATCACTGACATTAAAGTGATAAGCGTACGTAAATTACACACACACTTTTTCCACGTAGTTTGTTCGGTCTTGTTGTTAGGCCAAAGCCCGAGAGGTGTCAAAATATATCGATTCAACTTTACTGCCCATTCGAAATCTATTTATTTTAAAAAAACCCATCAGCTAAATTATTCATGAGTTAAAAGAATTTAAAAATTTTAATATTATATTAAACAACAAGGATTCAACCATTGGTAAATATTCGATAATATTTTTCTTTAAATTATACACAAAAAGCGCAATTATAAAAAAAAATATTTATGATAACATTAAAATTCATAAATAGCACTTCTCCTTTCATTCGTTCTTATTGTTTTATTGACGCAAGTATAATTAGTATTCTTTGCAGAACTGAATTACTTTCACAAGCACACATTTTAAAAATTAAAGAAAACACACATTAATATATAGCAATGCACGTCGGTTGTGTGTTCTATTTGTTCTAAAACTGCGTTTTGCGTATATGTTCTAAAGAAGAATATATTTTCGTGAATATTAGTTTCAAGTGTGACTTCAACGGCAATGACGGCACCTTGATATTCCGTATTATTTGAAGTTTTCATGTTGCGCATTATCCAGAGACTGAGCTCTGTGTCTTTATCGCGGAACAACATCACCTTCTATTCGGCAATGCGCATGAACGTGTTTCTTTTATATGGTCGGGTTAATACTTAGTTTTTTATCGTGTGGCGAACTTACCATAAGCTTCTTTAAATATTCCGAGCATCCCCTTTTTATGTCTTTTCGGAGGGGAAACTATGTATCAAATATGCGTGAAGAAAAACGTGGATATAACAACAGGTGGATGATTGTCTTGATCGTACACAAAAGGGAGTACAACACATGTAAGGAATACATGTACATATAGTACTTACCATAAGCTTTTTAAATATTCCGTGCACCCCTCGTTTATATCTCTTCGGAGGGAATTATGAGTGCGTGTGAACAGAAACGTTAATATTAGTCGTCCTGATCACAAGAGCGAATATAACACATGTACACAACACACATACACATGGTATTTGCACCTGTTATATTCTCACGCATTTCGTAATTGAGGTGGAATATGCATCTCCTACTTTGCAGGGGCTGTTTTAAAACTGTGTACGAACTACTACCATAGCTTTATTCCTTACTATAGGGAAATCGTGTCACTGGCACAATTCTTCGAAATTTCGCTTACATTATATCATAATACATTTGTGTGTTATATATGTGTTATTATGTTATCTTTAAATTTATTCCGTATTGCGCGGAAGAAATACATTTTTATACTTTAACAAGGTATATTTGTAAACTTTCGTGTGGTGTTTTTTCATATCACATGTTACTATTATCAATATATAAATAAATATATTGTATATATTTAAAACACACTTAATAAACTACATTTAATAAACTATATATAATATATATATAATATATATAATATATATCTTTTTTTAATTATATATACTTTTTTAAAAAATTTTAATTTTTTTCATAAGAGGACTATTTCTTGTAAAATCAGATATTGTTAATTACTCTCTCAAATTAATTCCTCGTTGTGAGCAAGACAGATATATAACCGGCTGACGTTTTTATCAACTAAAAAGTATTTATTTTAAATAATGTAGAAAATAAAATTTAAATGGACACGTAAAATAATGTCAAAGAGAAAGTGTATTACATGTCAAAATGTTGAAATATGATTTATAAAAAAATAATTGTAACGAAAATGACTTATAGTGAGTATAAAAACTGTATAATGTGACATAAAAAATAAAATTAATTATTTTAACGTTATAATTGAGTTTTAGAATAACTTACATTGGAGAATGTTGCCATCGTCATAGGAAACATTTTACCAGCGGTAAGATAAACAGGCTCATTGGTTCTAATCAACAGAAATATCATATTCCGCGCATTTTTTGGATCCAGTGTGTACCATTTATTAGAATATGCAGCATAATGGATTCGATTACACTTGAATTCATTAACAATACTTTGTAAGTATTAATTAAGTACAACATGATTTCTTTAATAATCGTTTCTATACATAGAAAATTTTAATATTTGTATAATTTACTTATAGCTTTATAATATATACGATAAATAAATTTGTGCACTGTATGTAATATTAACTACTCACACTATATTACAAATTTGTATATTTCAAATACATATATTTTTATATTTGTATATCCAATATAAAAAATTTTCTATATTTAAAGTTACAATAATAATTATGCGAGGAAGGTATATAAATTGCAAAGAATTAAACAATTTTCAGCTCTTACCTGTGATATTAAAATCTCCCCCATAGCACAATAAGCGCACATATGACCGGAAATAGTGATAACAAAAGTTATGATATACAGCAGGCGAGAAATCGATAAATAATTCTCATCTTCAAGAATCTATACATATACATATATGTTTTTAATATTATTATAATAAAAATAAAATATCTATATTAAATAATTTTCATATATTCTAGTATTATTTGTATAAACATTATTAAACAATATTATATTATTACTTTTGTACTCATGTTTCTTGAGTATTCTGATATAAGACTTTGTTTAACTGAACTTTAATCAAACATAATATTTTTTTATATTATTAGTAGAACAAATTTAAATATTTAGTATTAAACTTTAGATATAATTTTACCAAATCTTCCGAGTTGTTTTGCTCTTTTTTAGTATATTAATATTTTAATACAATGGCGTCAATTTAAGATTACATTAATGTAACATTTTTAGTAAAGAAAAAATTTTTTTAATAAATTAATATTATTAAATGGCTGAAATATTATACAATGTGAAACACTTGGAATAATATCTGTGAAAATGATATTATTTTTATATAAAAAGCGTAATGCAATATTTTGTATGTCGAAAGTTTTCATAAACTCTTTACTTACATTAAGAATAAAAAATCCGTAAAAAGCGAAAAGAATACCGAAATATAGCAATAATGCAAGCAACATTAGATTAAAAGTGTCTTCGATAACAGCGATGGCTCTATAAATTAATGATTTATGTGTTAAATAATTTTATACCATTTTCTAGTATATAACATAATCATTCTTATTCTTACACAATTTACACATTTCCACATGATGAATGTAAGCGTGATTACCTAATTAGCCGCGTGTGATCCATCACGCAGCTTTTTAAAGTATTAGCGTAATTCACCAATTTATCCAGATGCATGATACGATTTTTCAGGATATCCAGTTGACCACAAATATGAAATACTAACAGACTAAGAAAATTATCTATGCCCGTGTAAGGTAAAACACCTAAGATCATGGAAATAGTTTGAGAAATGAACGTTAATTCGTATTGCGGACTTTTAGTTGTGTCATATATATAATACAATGTCTGTAATGGCAACTGTTTGCCTGGATCAGTATTGTTTGTTACATATGTCAGTGAAAAGCCGCAAAGGGGCATAAATATTGCAACGATGAAAGATATTCCCATCATGCTGTACATAAACGTTATAATTGTACGCGCAGTTTGCGCTCTTGTAATCATTATAATTTTTTCCCAAGAAGCTTTCGGTTTTATCCAATCGTTCGCTATCATATCCATCAAAGACGACAGAGCTTTAACAGTATGAGAAAACATAATACAAATAAAAGAAATTAAATACTAATGTAGAAAAGAGAAAAATAGTCAAAGAGAGAGAATATTAGTATATATTGACAAAGGCTATATTAAAAAATTTATTAAATATTGTTTTGAAGAGATTGAATTTAATTCATAAAATACGATTCATGAAAAATTTAATCTTAATCATAAAAGCAGTTTTTACACAATGTTTAAATACACATACATTGATATACATTTATTGTTTACATTAATATAATAAATGAAATATAGAAAAGACATTTCAAATATTTTATTATACCAAATATTTTATAAAATTTATTATTTTATTATATGCCGTTTTTCATTTAAATTTATCACTGATGACAATATTTGTATTTTTCTTTGAAATTTTTTATGGCCAACCTTTTTTCTTCCACCAAAAAATTGCAATTCTCATCATGATGGCGATGGTTGGTATTGTAAATTGTAAATTGTCTATCATTAGCATAATATCTCCACGAACTCTTATTAGAGAGTGTACGGCAGGGATCAAAATAACGATCAGCAATGACACGAAAGTTATAAACGTACGTAAGTTGCATGTACACTTTTCCCATGTAGTTTGCCCGGTTTTAGGCCAAAGTCCTACCGGTGTCAGAATATATCGATTCAACTTTACCGCCCATTCGAAATCTACCTATTCCAAGAAAATTCCATGAGCTAAATTTTTCTTAATTTCAGAGAAAGAGAAAGAATTTTAAAATTAAAAATTTTTATTATAGAATAAGCATTCAAATGAAAGTAGATATTCAACAATATTTTTCTTTAAATTATACACAAAGAGCGCGATTATAAAAAAAAAAAAAAAATATTTATGAAAACATCAAAATGTAAAAAGTAGCACTTCTCCTTTCATTCGTATTTATGTTTTATTGACGCAAGTATAATTAGCATTTCTTTGCAGAAGTGAATTATTTCCACACAAGCACACATCTTAAACATTAAAAAAAAACATTTATATTTTGCGATACACGTCTCAGTTGTTAGTTCGATTTGTTTTAAAACTGCGCGTCGCGTATATGTTCTTTCTCTAAACAAAAATGTATTTTAGTCAAGATTAGTTTCAAGTGTGACTTCAGCGATAACGATAGCACCTTCATATTTCGCATTCTTTGAAGTTTTCATGTTGCGAGTTATCCAGAGACTGAGCTCTGTCTCTTCATCGTGGAATAACGTTACCTCCTGTTCGACAATGCGCATGCACGCGTTTTTTTTATATGGTCGGGTTTATACATATTTTTTTTATCGCGTCTGGTGAACGACACTTACCATAAGCTTCTTTAAATATTCCGATCATCCCTCTTTTATGTCTCTTCGGCGAGAAACGATGTATCAAATATGCGTGAGGAAAAACGTGGATATAACAACAGGCGGGTGATCGTCCTGATCGCACACACAGGAGCGAGAACAACACATGTAAATAATGCACGTATACACGGTACTTACCATAAGCTTCTTTAATTATTCCGAGCACCCCTCGTTTATGTCTCTTCGGCGGGAAACGATGAGTGCGTGTGAATAAAAACGTCGATATCAGTCGTTTTGATAGCAAGAGCGAATATAACACACGTATACACAACACACATACACACGGTATGTACATCCATGTGATATTTTCACACATTCTCGTAATCGGTCTCGGACATACATCTTCGATTTTGCAGGGGCTGTTTTAAAACTGTACAAACGGCTGTCATATGCTTTATTTCTTACTATAGCGACGGAAATCATGTCACTGGCACACAATTTCTTGGAGATCGGGTTTACACTATATTATTATACATTTGTGTGTATGTGTTTAATTATTTTATTATCTGTAAATTTATTTTGCATACACATACGGAAAAAGATATTTTCATACTTCAACAAAATGATTTATTTGTAAATTTGCATAATATTTTTTTTATACATGTTAATAATATTATTATTATATATTTAAAATAAAATTTAATAAATTCTCTACATAATCTATCTTTTTTTATTTATATATATATACTTTTCTATATGGAGACTATTAGAATTTTTTTCATATGGGACCATTTTTTATATAGTATCAGATATACTATGGAACCATTTTCTATATAGTATCAGATATACATTTATATTATACTTGCGAATTAATGCATCGTCGTGAGTAAGACGGATATGTAACCGGCTGACGTTTTTATTAACTGAAAAGTATTTATTGAGACTAATATAGAGAACACGTGACCATAAGAAACGTTAAAAAGTGTATTATATATTAAATTGTATATAACTTAAAAAAGTAAGTATAATGACAATGACTTATAATAACTGTATATGACTTTAAAAAAATAAAATAAATTATGTTAATGTTATATAATTGAGTTTTAGAAAAACTTACTTTGCAAAATGTATCCATTGTCATAGGAAACACTTTACCAGCGGTAAGATAGAAAGGCTCATTAGTTCTAATCATTAGAATAACTATATCCCGTGCATTTTTTGAATCCAGAGTATACCATTCATTAGAATATGCAGCATAGTGGATTTGATTAGACTTGAATTTATCAAAAATATATTAAAATGTCAATTATAAATTATTTCAATACATCTAATACTTTAATGTTTATAAAATTTATGTACATCTTTAATATACTATATACAATATGTGTGTGTGCGTGCGTGTTGTGTGCATGTTGGATTATATATAATATTAATTATCTAAATCACTAGAAATTCGTATTTAAATATAAAAACTGATTCACTCATAAAAATTCTCTATATTTTATATATATACAATAAATTTAAAATAGAATAAAAATAAGAACTTTTTGTTCTAAATATTCCATCATTCACAGTTAAAATGTTTCCGTAAAAAATTACAATAATGATTATGTGAGAAAAGTATATAAATTATAAGGAATTAAAAGATTTTAAACTCTTACCTGCGATACTAAAATCTCGCCCACAGCACAATAAGCGCACATGTGACCGAATGTATTGATAACCATTGTTACGAGATATGCCAGGCGAGAAATCGATAAGTAATTCCCATCTTTTAAAAGCTATATATTTACATATGTTTGTATAGAAATATTATTATAATAGGCATAAAATATATTATATTAAAAAGTATTCACACATTCTAATATTATATACATATATACGCGGAATATTAATTTATACAAGTATATTTTTAAGTATAGAGATTAATTATTTATTAGACAATTAATGTATCACGGAGCTTATCCTTATTACTCGATTCTGCGATTCGATCGTTTTACTGCGCGTTCTTCGAATTATATTTAGATTGTCGAAAAATTGAACGATAAAGCATCGGACAAAATATATTTGATTCTAAGTATTGCCGAAATATTTTACGTACTATGACATGTACATACGCGGAATATTAAATGATGCAAGCAAATATAATTCGGATTGAGAATGCGTAGTAAAACAATCCAATCGCAGGATCGAGTAATTAAAATAAAAATAAGCTCCGTGATACATTAATCGTCTAATAAATAATTAATATGTATACTTTAAAATACTTGTATAATTTATAACTTGTATATACATATGTAAAATTATATATAATTTATATATATATATATATATATATATATATAATTTTTTATATATAATTATATATATATGAACATTATTAGATAATGATTCATCATTATTACTTTTGTACTTATGTTTTTTGAGTACTTTGATATAAAGCTTTTTTTACAAACTTTCGATCTAACATCATATTTTCATTCATATCATGTTATTAGTAAAAAGAAAAAGTTATTATTTGAGTACCATACTTTAAACATAATTTGACAAAATCTTTCAATTTCTTCCTATTTAATAAAGAATTAATAAAGAATTGGTATTTTAGGACAAACTTTGTCATTTTCGGATTACATTCAAAGGCTCTTCAACATTTTTGGTAAAGAAAAAATTGTTTAATCGATGAAATGTATATGAAACACTTGGAATAATATTTGTGCAAATGGGATTATTTTTATATGTGTACAAAAAACAAAATGTAATATTTTGTATGTCGAACGTTTTACTTACACTAAGAATTAAAAATCCGTAAAAAGCGAAAAGAGTACCAAAATACAGAAATAATGCAAGCAGCATTAAATTAAAAGTGTCTTCTATAACAGCTATAGCTCTATAGAGTAATGATTTATATAATTTTATATCATTGTCTATAATATATAACATATAGTCATTCTTGTACTTACACAATTTACACAGTTACACATGATGAATGTAAGCTTGATTACCTGATTAGCCGCGTATGGTCCATCACGCAGCTTTTTAAAGCATTAGCGTAATTCGCGAATTTATCCAGATGCGTGATACGATATTTCAGGATATCCAGTTGGCCACAAATATGAAATACTAACAGACTAAGAAAATTATCTATGCCCGTGTAAGGTAAAACGCCTAAGATCATGGAGATAGTTTGAGAAATGAACGTTAATTCGTATTGTGGACTTCTAGTTGTATCATATATATAATAAGTCTGTAATGGCAATGGTTTGCCTGGATCAGTAATATTCGTTAAATATCTCATCGAAAAACCGCAAGCAGGCATAAGTATTGCAATGGAAAAGCATATTCCCATCATGCTGTACATAAATATGGTGATTGTACGTGCAGTTTGCGCTCTTGTAATCATTATAATTTTTTCCCAAGAAGCTTTCGGCTTTTCCCAATCATACGCGATCATATCCATTAAAGGTGACATAGCTTTAACAGGATAGAAAAATATAGATAAAGAAAATTAAATGTTAATATAAGAAAAACGAAGAGAGAGAGAGAGAGAGAGAGAGAGAGAGAGAGAGAGAAAGAGAGAGAAAGAGAGAAAATATTATTATATATCAAAAAAAAACAATGACAATAAATTTATTAAAAATTGAATTAGAGAGATTATATATAAATTTAATTCATAAAATATGATTTATAAAAAATCTGAATCATAAAAACGTAGTTTTTACACAAGGTTTAAATAAATATGATATATACTTAAAATTAGTGTGCGTTAGTGAATTAAATTATAATTATAATGATGTAGGAAATATTATAAAGAAACAAAATATTTTATAAAATACTATATCAAGTATCTTATATTTTCAATATTTTTTTTAAATTTAACATAGACGACTAAATATTTATTTTTTTTTTGAATCTTGAAAATGACTAACCTTTTTTCTTCCACCAAAAAATTACAACTCTTAGCATGGCGGTGAAGACCGGTAATGTAAATTGTAAATTGTCTATCATTAGCATAACATCGCCACGAATTCTTATCAGAGAATGTAGGGCAGGAATCAAAATACCAATCCACAATGACATAAAAACGATAAGAGCACGTAAATTGCACATACATTTTTCCCATGTAGTTTGCTCGGTCTGAGGCCAGAGCCCGATCACTGTCAGAGTACATCGATTCAACTTTACTGCCCATTCGAAATCTACCTATTTCGAAAACTGTGTTAACTGGTATTAAAGTAAATTAAAGTTCTTAAGCAAAATGTAATTTATTATAAGCACATATTAAATAATCTATCGTGTAACATGATAAATAATAAGAATAATAATATAATAATAACAGTAAGAATAACAATAATAACAATTCACTATTAAACGAAATATCTTTAAGGTGTGTAATATATTTGTAAGCTATGTAAATAACAATTTAAGTTTGATTTGATGTTTCTATTGAAAGATATTTATTACAAGTTGTTATATTAGTCATCAGACTCATTGTCAAGATTTGACAATAAAAAAAATTTGCACTTTATCAGCTGAATAAGAGATGAATTAGAGAAATGCAAATCTGATCAGAAATAAAAGGAAATCACATATGTATATTATAAATAAAAATTCGTATTTTATGAAGAAGAATGAATGATTGATCATCATTAATAAAATAAAAAGAGAAGAAAAACAGCTAACCGCTTTCTAACCAAAGCTTTCAGAAGATCACCTTAAAACTGATAATGTTCACTTCGTTTATTGTGTGATATCTTTAACGAACATTCAATTACTTCAAGATAATACGTGATCATACTTTTTTCATGTACCAACGTACGATGGACGTATGTCATTTTTGACGAAGTACGACTTATCCGGTCTCTTCTACTAATTGTAAGAGTCAGTTATGATATTTGCAAGGAAAAACGATCTATTCCGCAGGATACTTTGAAGCTTTCATGCCGAATGTATTTTATAGACTGACGTTGGTCGCTTTATCACTAAACGACATCGACTTCTATTTAGCGGGGGATGATAGCAGGTATAGACGCTAAAAAAAACTTTCAAAAGCGCGAGACAATTTCTCCCCTTAACACGTGCATAACAGAGAATGTAAAAAATTCGAAAACGCCCCTCGTGTTGTCCAGCGAATTTCTCGTGCAATTCTTGTTGACAATATTCATGAATAAAAACTCACGTAATAACTGGTTATGGCAAGTACCTGTTCGCGATAGACATCAGGCACGTTCTCACGCATTTGCGTAATCGATCTTGAGTGTGTGCGTGTGTCCTAGCTATAGACGTCTTATAGCTTTTGATTGTGTATAGTATTGCTTTCATAATAAGTGTAATAAGAGGTGTAATAGTGGTCACTATCTGCATTTCATGTGTTGATGCAATACTAATTGTAAGCGAGAAATACATCGAGAGATCTATATATACATATATTTCTCATTTTAGTTCTTGATTACTTATTAATTTCTTACCTATGTATACTATATATTATATTATTCTTAATTTGGAGATAATATAATTAAGTATAACATTAAATATTTTTCTCCTGTTTTCTTGACTCCTCTTTTCCATCTTAGCAATTCATTTTTTTACGTATAATTTTCATCAAGATAAAAGTAGGATAATTGCTCAATGTAATTATAGCAGCGGATTAAATGTAACACTATTACACGTTCCATTTGCGTAAATAATATAAATATGTTAATATATTTTCAAGATATACGTAAAATGTTTTTAATAATTTCAAGATGTATGTAAAATAAATAATTATTGTTTTCAATATTTTGATAATTATTATTGAATTTATCATCGAGACAAATATTCTCTTATCACGTATTACTGAGTTTACTACTATAGTCTAAATACAAAATCATTTTAATATAAGTACAATATTATATAAATACATCGAGTACAATAATCTAATTCTTTTGTTGCTAAGTTCTTTCTCCTGCTTAATTCCTTCTTTTCACTTCTGCGATGTTCTGTAAGTACATATATTTTTTTAAATAATTTAAAAAGTATGTATTTTTATCAGCACACAATTTTCTTCATATTTAACAAATTATATCGTGTTCTGTGAATTAGTACTAAAATATGAAATATGTAATATATTTATGTGCGTTATATTAAAAATTATAGAAACGTTCAAATTTTAAAAAATTTATAAAATTATTTTTTTTTTTTTAATGCACAATATTATTTTATAGCCGTCATATAATGTTAGTTAACATGTTTTAAATGAACTATTATTTTAAACAAACCTTCACAATATATTAATTTGTACGTAATATCAAAGCAGGAATATATACATATATAATTCGGATTTATCTCAAGATTTCGATTGATTTCTTGTTGTAAGCAGAACGGATATATAACCGGCTGACGTTTTTAATAGCTGAAAGAGATATATACATATATTGGTAATAATGTGAAATAAGATGATTTGTGCAAGTATAAAAAAGTGATCAAGAAGTGAAATATACATTTTTTGTTAATTGCTAAAAAATATTATTCGCGACTCTTGTAAGCAATATTATATCAAATATACCAAAATTATAATTAAGATTCAAAGTAACTTACATTGCAAAATGTAGCCATTGTCAAGGGGAATACTTTACCAATGTTAAGATAATAAGGTTTATTGGTCATTGCCATTGGAAGAATCAAGTTCCGTGCATGTCTTGAATCCAGAGTATACCATTTATTGCAATATACAGCGTAATGGATTCGATCGCACTTAAAATCGTAAAAGATATGTAAAAGATACGTACAAGTTAAGAATTGTTTCAATTGTATACTCTGACAATTTGTAAAATTTATTAAATTATAAACATAATATATATAATCCTTAATTGAATTATAAAACATGTATTTAAATATTAAATATAGAGTATTTTTTTCTAAATAATTTACGTATAAAAATTATGCAAAATTTATTTCTTTGTAATATTTTATAATTTTATTTAAAAGTTAAACCTAAATTTATTTGAAAAAAGATATATTATTGGGATCTTAGAAAAATTTTATTACAATTTGTAATTGCATAAAAAATACAACAACTGTATGTGTAAATATATGTGTGTGGTAGGAATTAAAGGATGTTCTAAAGGATGTTGTAAATTTACCTGTGCTGCTAAGATTTCACCGACAACGCAGTACAAGCACATGTGACCGAACGTATTGGTAACGACAGATATAAAATATGGCAAGTAAGAGACTGAGAAGTGATGTCCGTCTGTGAGCATCTAGTCATTCCATAAAGATAAATATATAAATATTATTTCAAATTATAATATTATATAGAATGTTTCAAAACCATCGGATGTCCTTTTAATAGCAGATTCTATGACCAATTTGGAGTTGATTTTTCCTTAGCGAAATTTATATATTAATAATTATGAGACAATCAGTGCAAATTTTATAAAAATAAGTTTTTTTTTATGCATAAAATTGCATAATGCAATAAACTGTATAACAAATTTTTGTTAAATTTTTAACTTACACTCATCAATATAAATCCGTAGCAAGCAAAAAGAGTACCAAAGTACAGAAATAATATGAGCAGTATTGTATTAAATGTATCTTCTACGACGGCGATGGTTCTATAAAGTAATGCGTGTGTCAAATATTAATTTACACTAGAGAGTAAACGTACTATAATTATAAATGCAAATTTTATGTAAATGTATTTTCGTAGCAGACTCCAAAGTCTTTTTCCTTTTACCTATTACGATATTTTTTTAAAAAGAAAAAAAGATATTTTGTAATTACATTTGCCGAGAAGAAACAAGCTTCTAGTGCCACAATTTATTAGATTAAAATAAAAAAACAAGTATATAACGAAGACCAAGTATTAATTACGCGGCTCGATTTATGATATATTATATATTAATTTGTATTATGCTAATTATAATTAATTTTCTATAAACAAAAAAATTTGTTTTTATGTTATATATTATATCTGAATGTCCGTATTTTTCTCTTAAAAAATATGACTGTAATATATAAAAAAAAGAAATGTACCTAAGTAGCCGCGTATGATCCTTCACGCAACTTCTTAGATTGTCATTATAATTCGCGATGTCACTCATTGTCAGATGCATGAGACGATTGTTCAGAATGTCCAGCTGACCGGAAATATGGAATATTAGGAGGCTAAGAAAATTGTCTATGCCTGTGTAAGGCATGATGCACAAAAACATGGCGATGGCTTGAAAGGTGAATGTTATCTCGTATTGCGGACTTTTGGTCACGTCGTAAATGTAATATGTCTGTACTGGCAACGGTCTGCCCGGATCGGTGATGTTCGTCAAGTATCTCACCGAATGGCCAAGCATTGGTAAAATAACCGTGACGATCCAACCCGATATCATGAAGCCGTATCCGAATATGATAATTACGCGCGCGGTTTGCGCTCTTGCGATCATCGTCATCTTCTCCTGAGATTTTCTCACCTTCATCCAGTCGTCCGCGATCATATCTATTATCGGTGCGACAGCTTTAAAAACATTAAAACGGGAAAACTAATAAAAACGAGGAAAACTTGTAACTGATAATTATATATATATATATATAAACATAATAATGATAAAATAAACTGAATTAGATGAATGTATAAAGCGCGCGCACACACACACACAGCAAAATATTTTATGTTATTTAATGAGCAAACTTGTAGTCGCTACCCTCTTTCTTCCACCAAAAAATCACGATTTTTAACATGCAGGTAGTCATCGGTAGAGTGTACTGCAGATTGTCTATCACCAGCATGATGTCCGAATAAACCCTCATCAGAGAATGTAGAGCGGGAATCACAATAACCGTTGATACCGTCAGGAAAACGAGAAGCGTGCGTAAATTGCACATGCGTCTCTCCCATGTTGTTCGCTCGCAGTTAGGCCAAAGCCCGATTAATTCTAGACTAAATCGATTCAGTCTCACTGCCCATTCGAAATCTATCTGTTACGGAAGTTTCAGTAAATCGCGTTGAAAATTTACAAGTAAAAGCGGTTAATCGTAAGCGTCGTATTAATTAATTCATCGACTAAATAAAACATATATAATGCACGCTAAATATAATAAAAATCAGATAAAAATAAAAGATATTTATAAATAAGCTATTTTTTCATGTAAGTTTCTTTCACGTAAAAAAACAGAGTGTTTTATTGTATCGTTTTAAAACGCACATTTTAAGCTGTCATACATGTTAAGAAAAACGAAACGGATATATATATAAAACTATTGTTCACTTAATATTAATCATAAAAAGCAAATTTAAGTAAAATGCAATAGTATTTGAATATTAAAAATATATAAAGTGCAAGTTTTTTACAAAACGCTCACTTGTAAATGAAATAATACATTATAAATAAAAATCTATTTTGACAAAAAAATTGATATTTTACAATCATTCATTTGAGAAAACGGAGAAAATCGAGAAGCATTTCATGCTATGTCTATATAAATATACGATTATTAAAAAATATGTTTAAAAACATTTTTATTATATATCAACATATATATGATAAAAATATCTTTATTTTTTATTTTATTCGATAAAGTATAGTTTATCTGACTTTAAGTTCACAATAATTAATTACGATATTTGAAATGTGAAGCACCTTGATACGCAAGATAGTTCGAAGTTTCCATATCGAATGCAATCTATAGACTGACGTGTATCACTCCATCATGGAACGACGTTAACTTCTATTCAGTGAGAGATAACCGTGTACTTATATGAAAAAAAAAACTTTTGAAATTGTGAAGCGATCAATGTGCATAGGGGCGAATTTTACAGATACTAAGCGCCCGTTGTTGCGTTCGCCAAGTGTTCCAATGTAACAACGTTTGAAGTACTCATGAATAAAAAATGACATAATGACTGGTTGGTACCCTATTCGTAGACCCGCATAAATGCACATAGTTACGTTCTCACGCACTCGTAATCGATGAGCGTTGCGTGTAGTTAGCTAGCTATAGACACTTTGCAGAAGTCGAGTAATCTGTGTGCAATATTGCTATCGTAATAATTGGAATAAAACCCCGTACGGTAATATTATCTGTGTTTCATATCTTTACGTAGTATCGAAACAGAATTATATCTCTAAATAATATATATTATTTTATTAATTGTATAGTATGTAATTATTAACTTGTAAGTATACATACATTTTTCTGTTATACATGATTTACGATAAATTCTCACCTCAAATTGTGGATTAATTTTTTATTGTAAGCAAAACAGATATATAACCAGCTAATGTCTTTACGAGCTAGAAAATATAATAACTATGAGAAATAAGATGTGTGTACAGACATAAATCATACAGAAAAAAGGTATTATGTATTAAGTGTAAAAAAAATTTTGTATATAAAAAAATTTAATAAATTATTTTCGTATCGAAGCAATAATTAAAATTTAAGATAACTTACACCGCAAAATGTGGTCATTGTCAAGGGAAACACTTTACCAGCGCTAAGATGAAGAGACTTATTGGTTCTGACCATAAGAAGAACTAAGCTCCGCGCATTTCTTGGACCCATAATATACCATTCGTTGCAATACACAGCATAATGAATTTGATCGCACTTGAAATTATCAAATAAACATCTAAATTATTAATTAACAATTGTATAAGGTGCATTATTTTATATTTGTAAAATTTATGTGCAGATTTAACATATGCTTATTTCAAAATATTAGAGAAAGAGAAAGAGATTTAATTTGTTAAATTATAAAAGATATATAATTAAATATTAAATTTAGTTTTGTTAAGATAATTTATGCATTGAATTATGTACAATTCATATATACGTAAATTTTACTAAGAAAAGTTACATCTATTTCAACAAAGTTATATTGTAGTCTTGGACTTATAATACATTTTATACTTCTGAAAAGATACATTGTATGTATGCTAGTAATTATAAAATTTTAAATTTACCTGCGCTGTTAAAAATTCGCCGAGAGCACAATACATGCACATGTTAGCATATACATTCATAACGATAGTTATAAGATATGCCAATTGGGAAAATGATATTTGATATCCATCTTCAAGCATCTAGCCATAATTTATTTCATGATATATAAGTTATAATTTCTATTAAGTAGCTGACACATATATATTATAGTATTATATAACCGTTATCAGACACAAAGAATATCTCATCATTACTATTTTTTTCAAGTTTCTCATTTTATTTAGAACTTTGTTTCTTATAAAAGTTGTAATCGTTTATAAAAGCAATTATTTTTTATAAATCTTTTTCTAAATATATAATTTTATTATTTAATCAGAAAGAGAGATATATATATATATATATATATATATATATATATATATGGATAAAATATATATAAAATTAACATATTTTAAGTTACAAAATTACTTTTATATTAAGAATTTTTGTTGTACAAGTTTAAAAACACTTGGCTTGATGCTTTAAGATCTATAATGAAATCAAGCCGATTATAAATTACACGCTTCGAAAAATAAATAATAATAATAAACACGAGATATTCGGAGCAGTGTTGGCGAAAATGAGATTGCACAGTATATTTTTTATGTTACAAAAATTCTTCTTAGCATTGTACTTACATTTGTCAATAAGAATCCATAGCAAATGCAAAGAGTACCGAACAATGTAAATAATATAAGAAAAAATGTACTGTACGTATCTTCTACAATGGCAATAGCTCTATAATAAAAAGTAATACAGTATATATTAATTTATTCAAAAAGATTTAAAACAAAATTATTAAAATTGGTACTATATAATAAAGAATAGCTTTTAGTAAATCTTAGTAGGTGTAAGTTTTAATACTGTTCAACTTTTAGCTAGAGAGCTTAAAAGAAAGGTTCTACTATTTTTTTTATGTTGATTTACACCATATTAATTATAATTAATGTGATAAACAGAATTTATTTTTACTGTCAACTTTATGTTCGCATTATGCTTAAATGTATGTATCTATGAGAGTATATAAAATGTTCTAAAACTACGGAATATCCTTCTAATTGCAGATTCTTTGAGTAATTTGAAGAAGATGATTTTTTCTTAGCGAAAATGACGAGATATCAATAATTTCCGAACAAGTATAAGCGATTAAAGAAGAAAGATTTTTACAGACTAAATTTTATAGAGTTATAAGATTAACAAAACTAAACTTTCAATTAATTTGAAGTAGAGTTTACTTTAATAGAATTTTAATTGAAGGTAAATTTACAAAAATATGTGATGGGAAAAAATTGAAAACTGGCGAAAAATGATTTTTCTTAATATTTTCGTTAATAAAAATCGATTCCAATTTAGCCAGAAAATCTGCTATTAAAAAGTCATGTAGTGATTTTGAAGTATCCTATATGTAATGTATAAAAACTAAGTTACATATATACCTAAAAAGCCGTGTATGATCAATCACAAGACTTCTCAAAACGTCAATATAATTTGCCACAGCATTCATATGTATAAGACGGTTTTTCAGAATATCCAGTTGACCACAGATATGGAATACTACGAGACTAAGAAAATTAACTACACCTGCATAAACCATGGTACCCAAGATCATAGTAATAGCTTGAGAAGTGAATGTTAGCTCGAACTGCGGACTCTTGGCTACGTCATAAATATAATATGTCGGACATGGCAATAATCTGTCCGGATTAGTGATATTTGTCAAGTATCTTGTCGAATACCCAAAAATGGGTAAACCAATTGTAACGAATAAAGCTCCTGCTATTATGACATATGTAACTGTAACGATCATACGTGCAGTCCGCGCTCTCGCGATCATCATTATCCTTTCTTGAGGTGTCTTTGTCTTTGTCCAATCGTTTGCAATCATATCTATTACCGATGTGACAACTTTAAATATATAGTAAAAGAAAATAATGTAATAAGAGAATGAGAAAAAGTTAATGTTAGTATTCATTAATTTATATTAACAAATTTATGATAAAACAAAAAATTAACGCAGGAATTATTTATTTTTCATTTCATTTTATTTTACTTCATACGCAAACTCATTTCTCTAAAATAGAATTGAAATCGAATATTAAAGAAACATAACATATTTAGAATTACCTTCTTCATAAAATTATGTATAACAAAAATTGATTACGCTGACATAAAGTGTATATTATATATTATATAAAAAGATGTATATTATATAAAAAAATTCTATATTATTTTAAATGTTTACAATTGAAATTATACGTACCTGTTTTTTTCCACCAAAAAAATGTAATTTTTAGCATGCAGATGATTATCACTAAAGTATATTGTAGATTATCCATCATTAGTAGAATGTCCGAATAAATCCTTATTAGAAAATGCACGGAAGGAATTAAAAGAAGTAGTAATATCGAGAACAAGAGAAGCGCACGTAAATTGCACATGCGTTTTTCCCAACTAGTTTGCTTGGATTTGGGCCAAAGTCCGATCAGATCTAGACTAAATCGATTTAGTTTCACCGCCCATTGGAAATCTATTTGTTGCAATAGTTTCAATAAATCATATATGTCAAAAGTTATAAATATAATAAGTTAGTTTACACAGAAATTCATATTAATAGACATTTATAAAAAAAGCACATAAATATACATAAAATACATATTAAATATAATAATAATCAAATAAAAAAAAGAATAAAACGGAAAATTAAATAAAAAATTGAGAACAAAACGTTTTATTTATTTCATGTAAGTTCATTTCATATAAGAGCGACGTAACTTCACGTAACAGTGCATAAGTTTTAAGTTGTCACATTGAAAGAAATAAAATATGTATCACATGTCGTTGTTATTCATGAAAATATACGTTTACAAGAACAGTATTAAGTAAAATGTTAGTAATATTTGAAATTAAGATTAAATATAAGATTTTTACTTTTGAAGAAAATTGTACTTCGTAAACGAAATTCTATGATAATTGACGAGCATTCGAGAACACGGATATAAATTTTGAAAATTATATGTTTATTTGGTTTAAAAATCGCAATATCTATGAATGCATAAATGGATTACTGAGAATATTGTATATGAATATGTTTTTTTATATATCTTTCTCATAATATTGTGTGATAAATATATTCCATTTTTGACAATCTATATCTCGTCTGATCTCTTGACAATAATAGTCAGTTTTGACATTTGCAATAAGAATTACCTTGATACGCGGAATATTTTGATGTTTTCATATTGAATGCAGTCTATAGACTGATATTTAGCTCCCTATTGTGAAACGACGTTAACTTCTATTCAGTGAGGGATAACCGTGTATATGAAAAAAAAACTTTTGAAATTGTGATCAATGTGCATATTAGGGGTGGATGTTAGAGACGCTTAGCACCTCTTGTTGTATTCGCTAAATTTTCCCATGTAACAACGTTTCAAGTATTCATGAATAAAAAATGACATAATAACTGGCTGGTATAGGTACCCTATTCGTAGAGACCGTAGGTGCACGTTAGTTACGTTCTCACGCACTCGTAATCGATGAGCGTTGCGTGTGGTTAGCTATAGACACTTTGCAGGAATCGATTAATCTGTGTGCAATATTGTTATCGTCGTAATAAGTGACGTAAAACCTCGTACGATACTAATATCTTTGTTTCGTATCTTTACAAAGTATTGAAAAATAATTATATCAAAATAATATTTGTATACATTATATATTATTTTATTAATTGTACAATATATAATTATTCGTTTTAATTACAAACATTTTTTTTATTTATCTTATATATATGAGTCACCTTAAATTCTCAGCTCAAATTGTTGATTAATTTTTTATTGTAAGCAAAACAGATATATAACCAGCTAACGTTTTTAAGAGCTAGAAAATACAAATTGATAACTATGAGAAATAAGAATGTGTACAGACATAAAGAAATCACGCACGTAAAAATATTAAGTATTATGTATTAAATGTTAAAAATTCTGTATATAAGAAATGTGGTATATTATTCGTATCGAAGCTTTAATTAAAATTTAACATAACTTACATCGCAAAATGTAGCCATTGTCAAAGGAAACACTTTACCAGCACTAAGATGAAGAGACTTATTAGTTCTGATCATAAGAAGAACTAAGCTTCGTGCATTTCTTGGATCCATAATATACCATTCGTTGCAATACGCAGCGTAATGAATTTGATTGCACTTAAAATTATCAAATAAACATTCAAATTATTAGTTAACCATTGTTTAAGTTGCATTATTTTATATTTGTAAGATTTATGATATGCTTACTCTAAAATATTAGAGAGAAAGAGAGAGAGAGAGAATTAATCTGTTAAATTATAAAATATATTATTAAATATTAAATTTATTCTGTTTTGTTAAGATAATTTATTAGCATTGAATTATGTACAATTTACATATACGTTACTAATAATAAGAAATGTTACATATATTTCAACAAAGTTATTTGTAGTCTTTGAGGACGTATAATACATTTTGTACTTGTAAAAAGATACAACATTTTATGGATGTGTATGTATGAATGTGTGTGTATATGCTAGTAATTGTAAAATTTTAAATTTACCTGCGCTGTTAAAAATTCGCCGAGAGCACAATACATGCACATGTGACCAAATATATTTATAACGACAGTTATAAGATATGCCATTTGAGAAAATGATATGTGATATCCATCTTCAAACATCTAACCATGATTCATTTCATGATGTTTATATTAATTTCTATTAAGTAGTCATTATATAAGTGTAATTGGATACAAAGAATATCTCATCATTATTTTCTTTTCAAGTGTCTCATTTAATTTAGAACTTACAAAAGTTTTATATAAAAGTTGGATTTTAAAAGCGATCATTTTTTATAAATTTTTTTATAAATTTACAGTTTTATTATTTAATGAGAGAGAAAGAGAGAGAGAAATGCCATAAAATATATATAATTACTTATACAATTAAAATATTTTAAGTTACAAAATTGTTTTTTCATTAAGAATTATTGTTGTACAAGTTTTAAAACACTTGGCTTGTTGCTTCAAAATCTACACGTATAATGAAAAGATGCCAATCATAAATTAGACACTTCGAGAAATGAATAATAAACATGAGATACTCGGAGCAATGTTGGCGAAACTGAGATTGCGAAGTGTTTTATGTGTGACAAAAATTCTTATTAGCGCTTTACTTACATTTGTCAACAAGACTCCGTAGCAAATGAAAAGAACACCGAATAATGTAAATAATATAAGGAACAATGCGTTGTATGTATCTTCTATAATGGCAATAGCTCTATAAAGTAATATACTTTTTATTAATATATTCAAAAAAATTTTAAACAATAAAATTGACACTATGTAATAGAGAATAGTTTTTAATAAATCTTAGTGGTTGTAAGTTTTTATACTACTTAACTTTTAATTAGAAACTAGAGAACTCAAAAGAATGGTTATATGCTATCTTTTCTCTATTTTAATTTATACCAAATTAATTACGTAATTAAATTTAAAAACAGAATTTATTTTTTCTGTCAATTTTATATTCGCGTTATGCTTAAATATATGTATCTAGAAAAATATCCAAAATACTTTACCGAATATTTCTCTAATAGCAAATTCTTTGAGCAATTTGAGCAAGACGATATTTTCTTAACGAAAATGAGGACATCAATAACTTCCGAACAATTATGAGATTGAAGAAAAGAATATTTTACAAACTAAATTTTGTGGAGTTATAAGATTAATAAAATTACAATTTTCAATTCATTTCAGGTTGAATTCATTTTAATAGAATTGTAACACGAGATAAATTTTAAAAATATGTGATTGTTTGAAAATTGAAAACCAGTAAAAAAAGGTCATTTTTCACGATATTTTCGTTAATGGAAATCGATTCAAATTAGCCAGAAAATCTCGTATTAAAGTAAAAAAAGATATATAACAGGCTATATTATATATTATATATCAATTTATATTATGCTAACTATAATCAATTTTTTAAACAAAATTTGTTTTAATGTTTTATATTATATCTAGACATCCATATCTTTCTTTATAAGAATATGAATGTAATATATATAAAAAAGAAATTTACCTAAGTAGCCGCATATGATCCTTCACGCAACTTCTTAGAATGTCATTATAATTCGCGATGTCCTTTAGACGCTTGAGACGATTGTTCAGAATGTTCAGCTGACCAGAAATATGGAATATTAAAAGGCTGAAGAAATTGTCTATGCCTGTGTAAGGTATGATGCACAGAATCATGGCGACGACTTGAAAACTGAATGTTATCTCGTATTGCGGACTCTTGGTCACGTCATAAATATAATACGTCTGAAATGGCAATAATCTGCCCGGATCAGTAATATTTGTCAAGTATCTTGTGGAGTAACCAAAAATGGGCAAACCATTTGTAGAGAATACACCTATTGCCATTATAACATATGAGACTGTAACGATTATACGTGCAGTTCGCGCTCTCGTGATCATTATTATTCTTTCTTGAGGTGTGTTTGTTTTTGTCCAATCGTTTGCAATCATATCTATTACCGATGTGACAACTTTCCAAATATAGTAAAAAATATAATGTAATAAGAATAAAAAAGGTTAATGTTAATATCCATTAATTAATATTATCAAATTTATGTTTATTTATAAGTAAAAAAAATTTATATATAAACTCATTTTTCTACAATAGAATTAAATCCAATATTAAAGAAACATAGCACATTTAGTATTAGCTTCTTAATAATAACGTGTATAGTAACAAAAATTGATAACGCTGATAAAGTTTATGTTTTATAAAAAATTCTATATTATTTTTAATGTTTACAATTGTAATTATATCTACCTGTTTTTTTCCACCAAAAAATTGTAATTTTTAGCACGCTGATGATCATCCCTAAAGTATATTGTAGATTATCCATCATTAGCAGAATGTCCGAATAAATCCTTATTAGAGAATGTACGCAAGGAATTATAAGAAGTACTATTGTCGAGAATGTAAGAAGCACACGTAAATTGCACATGTGTTTTTCCCAACTAGTTTGCTTGGATTTGGGCCAAAGGCCGATCAACTCTAGACTAAATCGATTGAGTTTCACTGCCCATTGGAAATCTATTTGTTGCAACAGATTCAATAAATTATATATGTTAACGATTATAAGTATATATTAAGTTAGTTCTGAAATACATATTATTTTTGCATAAAAAATTACATAAAATTCATATTAAATATAATGACAATCAAATAAAAAAATGAAACGGAAAATTAAATAAAAAATTGAGAACAAAACATCTTATTTATTTTATGTAAGATTTTTTCATATATGAGCGACGTAACTTCACGTAACATTTTAGAACATAAGTTTTAAGTTGTCACATTAAAAGTAATAAAATATGTACCACATGTCGTTGTTACTCATGAAAATATATGTGTACAAAAACAATATTAAGTAAAATCCAGTAATATTAGTATTTGAAATGTATAATATATATTTTTTACTTTTGAAGAAAATTGTACTTTGTAAACGAGAATCTATGATAATTATCGAGCATCTGAGAACAGAGATATAAATTTTGAATGTATTTTGAATGTCATGCGTTTATTAGGTTTAAAAATCGCAATACCTATAAGTGCATAAATGGATTATTGAGAATATTGTATGTGAATATATTTTTCTTATAAGATTTATATTCTCATCTAATATTGTGTGATAAACATATTTTATTTTTAGCAATCTCATTTGAAATTTTGACGATAATATTCAGTTTTGACATTTGCAATAACAACTACCTTGGTACGCGGAATATTTTGATGTTTTCATGTTGAATGCAGTCTATAGACTGATGTTCATCTCCTTATCATGGGACGACGTTAACTTATATTCGGTGAAAGATAACCGTGTGTATATGAAAAAAAAACTTTAGAAAGTGAGGGATCAATGTGAATAGGGGAGTATGTTAGAGACGTAAAGCACCCCTTGTTGTATTCGTTAAGTTTTTTCATGTGACAATGTTTCAAGCATCTAATAAAAGTTTCATGAACAAAAAGTGACATAATAACTGGTTGGTAGAAGTATCTTACTCGTAGAGACCCACGTAGATGCACGTTAGTTACGTTCTCATGCATACGTAATCGATGAGCGTTGCGTGTGGTCCTAGCTATAGACACTTTGCAAGAGTCGATTAATCTGTGTGCACAATATTGCTATCGTCGTATAATAAGTGACATGAAATCTCGTACGGTATTAATATTTTTGTTTCGTATCTTTACAAAGTATTGAAAAATAATTATATCAATTTAATGTATGTGTATATGTATATATATTATTTTATTAATTTTACAGTAAGTAATTATTAGTTTGTAATTACAAACATTTTTTTATTTTTCTTCTATACACCCTAAATGGGTCACGCTAAATTCTCACCTCAAATTGTTGATTAACTTTTTATTGAAAGCAAAACAGATATATATCCAGCTAATGTCTTTAAGAGCTAGAAAATATATTGATAACTAGTAAAAATAAAATGTGTACAGACATAAATAAATTATAGAAAAGAAAAAATATTATGTAATAAATTGTTAAAAATTCCGTATATAAATAAATGTTATATATTATTCGTATCAAAGCTGTAATTAAAGTTCAAGATAACTTACATCGCAAAATGTGGCCATTGACAAGGGAAACACTTTACCAGCGCTAAGATGAAGAGGCTTATTGGTTCTGATCATAAGAAGAACTAAGCTCCGTGCATTTCTTGGATCCATAATATACCATTCGTTGCAATATGCAGCGTAATGAATTTGATCGCACTTAAAATTATCAAATCAACATTTAAATTGTTTGTTTACAATTATTCAAATTGCTTTATTTTATAGTTGTAAAATTTATATGCTGATTTAATATATGCTTAGTCAAAAATATTAGAGAGAGAAAGAGAGAGAGAGAGAGAGAGAGAGAGAGAGGGAGGGTGAGAGTTAATCTGTTAAATTATAAGCTATATAAAATTATATATTTAATCTACAGTTTTGTTAAGATAATTTATGCATTAAATTATATACAATTTATATATTTAAGTTAATTTTACTAAGAAATGTTACATCTATTTCAACAGAGTTATTTATTGCAGCTTTGAAAACTTATATATAATACATTTGTACTTGTGACAAGATATAACATTGTATGTATATGCTTGTAATTAAAAAATTTTATATTTACCTGTGCTGTTAAAAATTCTCCGAGTGCACAATACATGCACGTGTGACCAAATACATTCATAACGACAGTTATAAGATATGCCAATTGAGAAAATGATATGTGATATCCATCTTCAAACATCTAGTTATGATTTATTTCATGATGTATAAGTTATAATTTCTATTAACTAGTTGACTCATATACATTATAGTATTATATAAATATTATTAGAAAAATAGAATATCTCATTAGTACTATTTTCTTTTAAGTTTTTCCTCTAATTCAGAATTTTGTTTGTTATAAAAGTTGGTTCTTAAAAGCCTTTGCTTTTTATAACTTATTTTATAAATATAGAATTTTATTATTTAATAAGAGAGAGAGAGAGAGAGAGAGAGAGAGAGAGAGAGAGAGAGAGAGAGAGAGAGAGAGAGAGAGAGGGAGAGAAAGAAAAGTCACAAAATATATATAATATTAAAATATTTTATATAAGTTACAAAATTGCTTTTAAGAATTCTTGCTGTAAAAGTTTAAAAACACTTGGCTTGCTTCAAAATCTATATTGAAAAGAAGCCGATCGTAAATTAGGCGCTTCGAGATATTAATAATAATAAACATGAGATAGACTTGGTGCAATATTGGCGAAACTTAGATTGCATAGTGCAATTTTTGGTGACAAAAATTCTTACCAGCAAATTCTTATTTTACTTACATTTGTCAAGAAGAATCCGTAGCATATGCTAAGTATGCCAAACAGTGTAAATAATATAAGGAACAATGCACTGTATGTATCTTCTATAATGACAATTGCTCTATAAAATAATACACTATATATTAATTTGTTCAAAGAGATATAATACAATAAAATTAATATGTAATAGAAAATAGTTTTTAGTAAACCTTATA
Organism: Lasius platythorax; assembly: GCA_963971435.1. Lineage (NCBI taxonomy): Eukaryota > Metazoa > Arthropoda > Insecta > Hymenoptera > Formicidae > Lasius > Lasius platythorax. The sequence continues at coordinate 17,277,887 of OZ020543.1, read as the reverse complement.
GTGGGTTTAAGTTTTTATTCTGCTTAACTTTTAACTAGGAGCAAGAGAGCTCAAGAGAAAATGTTATGTATGTGATATATTTTCTCTATATTAATTTATATCATGCTAACTGTAATTAATTTGCTAAATAGAATTTGTTTTTACTGTTAACTATATGTTCGCATTATGATTAAATGCATCTATATTATAATAATATACAACGTGTTCTGTAACTACCGAATATTTTTCTAATAGCAGATTTTTTGAGTAATTAGAAGAAGACGATTTTTTCTTAGCGAAAATGACGAGATCAATAATTTCCGAGCAAATATAAGCGATTAAAGAAAAAAGCTTTTCATAAACTAAGTTTTGCGGAGTTATAAGATTAACAAAACTACAATTTTTATTTAATTTCAGGTAGAATTTATTTTAATAGAATTTTAATTTGAGATAAATTTAAAAAAATATGTGGTATAGAAAATTGAAAACTGGCCAAAAAATGATGATTTTTCTCGATATTTTCGCTAATGAAAATCGATTTCAAATTAACCAGAAAATCTCATATTAAAATAAAAACAAGTATATAATAGGTCAAGTATTATTTTATATTAGATTTTATGTCTTATATTATATCTGTGTGTGTGTGTGTGTGTGTGTGTGTGTGTGTGTGTGTGTGTGTGAACGTCCATATCTTTCTTTATAAAAATATGACAGTAATATATAAAAAAAAACGTACCTAAGTAGCCGCGTATGATCCTTCACGCAACTTTCTAGAATGTCACTATAATTCGCGATGTCACTCAGATGCAGGAGACGATTGTTCAAAATGTCCAATTGACCAGAAATATGAAATATTAGAAGGCTAAGAAAATTGTCTATGCCTGTGTAAGGCATGATGGACAGAGTCATGGCGACGACTTGAAAAGTGAATGTTAACTCGTATTGCGGACTCTTGGTCACGTCATAAATATAATACGTCTGAAATGGCAATAATCTGCCCGGATCAGTGATATTTGTCAAGTATCTTGTCGGATAACCAAAAGCGCATAAACTAGTTTCAGCGATTGCAGCTCCTATTGTTATAATATATGAGACTGTAACGATTATACGTGCAGTTCGTGCTCTCTCGATCATTTTTATTCTTTCTTGAGATGGCATTGTCTTTTTCCAATCGTTCGCAATCATATGTATTACCGGTGTCACCACTTTAAAAATATAACAAAAAAAAATGTAATAAGAATAAAAGAAGGTTAATGTTAATATCCATTAATTTAACGCAGAAAGTATTTATTTTATTTTATTTCGTTTTATTCATATAAATTAATTTCTCCAAAATTGAATCAAAATCGAATATTAATAAAATATAACATATTTAGAATTAGCTTGTTGATAAAATGTGTATAACAAAAATTGCTTACGCTGAAATATAAATATATATGTATTATATATATAAACAAATTTATATTATTTTTAATGTTTACAATTGTAATCATATGTACCTGTTTTTTTCCACCAAAAAAATATAAGTTTTAGCATGCAGATGATCATTATTAAAGTATATTGCAGATTATCCATCATTAGTAGAATGTCCGAATAAATTCTTATTAGAGAATGCACGGAAGGAATTACGAGAAGTACTATTGTCAATAACGTAAGAAGCGCACGTAAATTGCACATGCGTTTTTCCCAACTAGTTTGCTTGGATTTGGGCCAAAGCCCGATGAATTCTAGACTGAATCGATGTAGTTTTACTGCCCATTGGAAATCTATTTGTTGCAATTTCATTAAATTATATATGTTAAAAATTATAAATATATATTAAGTTAGTTCTGAAATATATATTAATATTTTTGTATAAAAAAACACATGTATATCAAATTCATATTAAATATAATAATAATCAAATTTAAAAAAATAGAGCGGAAAATTAAATAAAAATTGAGAACAAACATTTTATTTATATTTCTTGTGTTTATTTTACAAACTTCACATAACATTTTAGAGCATAAGTTTTTAGGCGTCACATTGAAAGAAATAAAATATGTATTATATGTCCTTGTTATTCATGAAAATATACGTTTACAAAAACAGTATTAAGTAGAATACTGTTTGAATTTAAAGTTTAATATAAAATCTTTACTTTTAAAGAAAATCATACTTCGTAAACGAGAATCTATGATAATTGACGGGCATCTGATAACACAGATGTAAGTTGAAATATTTCAAATTATTGTATTTTGAAAGTCATGTTTTTATTTGGTTTAAAGATCGCAATATGTATAAATGCATAAATGGATTACTGAGAATATTGTATGTGAATATGTTTTTTTTTGTATGTCATAATATTGTGTAATAATCATATTCTATTTCTGGCAATCTGTATATCGTCTGGACTTTTGACAATAATAGTCAGTTTTCACATTTGCAATGTGAACTACCTTGGTAGGAATATTTTGACGTTTTCATGTTGAATGCTGTCTATAGACTGACGTTCGTCTTCTTATCATGGAACGACATTAACTTTTAGTTTGTGAAAGGTGTGCGTGTCATGTGCATAAATAAAAAGTCTTGAGAGCGCGAAACGGATCGACGCTTATAATGGAGGGTTTTAAAAATTCTAAAACGCCCCTCTTGTAGTTTCCCTCGTGCAATATCCAAGTTGATTATTACCGTAATATAAGAGGGAATAATTACCTGCTCACGCAACGCATAGCACACTTGTTGCATTCTCACGCTTTCGTCATAATCGATTTTCAGTGATGTGTCTCAACTATAGGCTCGACTTATAGTAATGAGCGATGAACTGCGTGTGGAATCGCCTTTAGCGTGATATAATAATCATATTATATTATAAATAAATAAATATATAAATATTAATAATAATATTAATATTAAATTAATATTTTCAGTGATGTGTCTCAACTATAGGCTCGACTTATAGTAATAAGCGATTATTAAATTAATATTAATATTATATATAAATATAATAATCAATACCTGCTAACCACATTTATATGACATTTATTATGTATTGATTAAGGAGATAACTATGTATATCTATTATATTATATCCTGTAAGGAGTAGTAGAAAATTTTATTCTCATCTCAATGTCGCAATTATACAGGTTTTCATTCTACTTATCGCGCTGAAAGCGATACCACACGCAGTTCATCGCTCATTACTATAAGTCGAGGCTATAGTTGAGACACATCACTGAAAATATTAATTTAATATTAATATTATTTTTAATATTTATTTATTTATAATATAATATGATTATCATATTTGCCCAATTACTTTAACTATATTTATAAAATGTAAAATCTCTTTTTGAAATATCTGTGATTCTTTTTGTTGCAGATGAAGAAGTTTGTATTTTTTTCCGATTTTCTGTAAGTACCTACATGTATCTACAAAGTAAATAAAATCGATATTTTCATCACTACAAGTTCGCTTCGTACAATAATCTTTATTTTTGTTCCGTTAATTAAGGTAAAAAAAATGTGAAGTATCTTACACAAATATATATTTTTTGTATGTGTAAACATTATTCAAATTATAGTTGAAAAGAACATACATTTCGAGAGAAAAAAGTTTCATTGTTTAACTTGATGCACAAAATAATTTTAAGCCTTCATATTTTAGTGATTTTATTACATATTTCGCGCCAGTCTCAACTCTGTTACTCTTCATACCAACAATTTATATTAGTTTACAATTGTTTTCGCGATATCGATGTAACAAAATATAATACTTCCGCATTTCGAAATATCTTAATATGGATTGAAAACAGCTATGCAGATATCGGCTACAATTCTTCTTAAATCTGAAAGAAAATTTTGTATATAATTTTTAATTTATTTTATTTAAACTTTTTTCTATTTAAACATCAATATTATTAACCGCATGTCTAAATATAATTATTCTGTATAAATTAATATTCACCCGTTTATTACTAGTTGCAAAGTCCATTTATCGATAATTATATAACATCAGGAGTAATTTGAATCTATCTTAAATCTTCGATTAACTTTTCGTTGTAAGGAGTACAGATATGTAACTGGCTGACGTTTTTATCAGCTGAAAATTACATATCGAGCACATGTAAATGCAACATGTAAATAAATATAAAAAGAATAATTAACAATTTTAATTATTCTTTAAAATAAAAATTAAAATTCAAAGTATTTAAAGAATTAGAATAAAATACGAGTGCAGTCATTATTAAAATATTATTAATAATTCAGTTGATAGAGGGAAAGTAACGATGCAAGACACGCAAGTAAAAACAATAATTTTTTACAACCTTTAAGTTTTTTAGATGGAGAAAGACGAATTTTATATTAACACAAGTATGACATACTATCATTGTGTGTAACGACAATAAATTGTACTTAAAAAAAATTATGATTTATATATTTTTGATCACTTACGTTACAAAATGTAGCCATTGTCATAGGAAACACCTTGCCGGCGGTGAGATAGATCGGTTTGCTGCTTCTAATCATCAACAAGATTAAGCCTCTCGCGTTTCTTGGATCTAGAGTGTACCATTTGTAATTGTACACAGCGTAATGGATTCGATCGCACTGAGAATCGTCGGAAATTCGTTTATTATTCATTATTACACTAAATATTAATTTAGATTATAAAATTCCTTGCAATTGTGTCCACTTCTCAATTGACATTTAACAATTAACATGTTGTCAACGTATAATTTCTACAATAAGGGTGTCTCTGAGACATGTAAAGATTTTTTTCGTCTTTTTGAATTCGCAAACATCGTGGATATTATTGAAACAAAAATCAATCTCGTATTATTTTTAACTTTTACCTGTATTACTAGAATCTCTCCTACGGCGCAATAAAGGCACATGTGACCGAACGTGTTGATAGCAATGCATACTTCGTACATCAAGTGACTGATTGATATATCGTTCCCTTTCTCTATTAACTTAAGACATACATAAGCGAAGCGTAATTTTTGTACTAATTCGTGGCAACTCGCGCTTTAAAGACGTCTTAAAAATGTCTCACGGTTTATAAACGTCTTTAAAACGTGTGTCAGAATAATAACAAAGAAAATTCGTAATATTACGAATTCATCTCGATGACATCAGAGAGAAAGAAAAATAATAATAAAGTTCTCTGTTCAACGACATAAATTAATGCGCGAGACATCAATTAATTGAACACACTTACGCTCATTATCAAGAATCCGTAACAAGCAAAGAGTATACCAAAATATAAAAATAGTATAAGAAGCATTATATTAAATGTATCTTCTATAACAGCGATGGCTCTGAAAAAAAAAAAAAATTACAGACTAAAATAATGCTAATGGAGGGAATAATAATTTCAATAATATTATACACGATATATTGTGTATGCAGCGTACAGTCTTACAGTCTTTTTTACGATTTGATTAATATAAAAAAAGGAGATAGTAATATAAATATATTAATATATATAAAAAAAAAGGAAAATGACATATATATAGAAGCCTGTGCACAAGACATCGAGTACCTAAGTAATCGTGTGTGGTCCTCCACGCTGCTTCTCAGCACATCGTGAAAATCGATGAATTTGTCGAGATGCTCGATGCGATTTCTCAGGATCTCCAATTGGCCGCAGATATGGAACACCAGCAGCCCGAGAAAATTATCGATACCGGTATAAGACATGATGGCGAAGAACATGGAAGCGAGCTGAAGGACGAACGTCAGTTCGTATCGCGGACTGCTCATGACGTCGTAAACGTAATACGTCTGCAAAGGCAGCAACCTGTCCGGATCGGTGATGTTCGTCAGATATCTCATCGAGATCCCGCAGATGGGCAGAATGCCGACTAAGACGAGTGCCATTATCATCGTGACGTATCCGCACGTGACAATTATACGCGCGATTCGCGCTCTCCTGATCATCATGTCTCGCTCCTGCGCGCTTTTCAGCTTCAGCCAATCCTCCGCGACCATGTTTAACATCCATACTATAGCTTTGAAAGAATAATGTTAAAGAAGGGCTTCGAGAGAAATAAAAAAAATGAAATTTAAAGAAAATACATTAATAATGATAGAAAGCATGATTAAATATCCTCAAAAGCTAGAGAAAATTGAGAGATCTGAAACGGCAATCTTTAAAATCCATATAAAAGGATCCATATGAAAGGAATGAAAGAATAGTGTTAAAGAAGAGCGATTTTTCGGAGAAGAATAAAAAAAATTCGAAACTTAAAGAAAATACATTAATAATGATAGAAAAAAAATGATAAAGATCCTCAAAAGCTGGGGAAAATTGAGAGACCTAAAATGACAATATTTAGAATCACTGTATTAATTTGGAAGATAACGTTATACACACAACATATTATAAAAAAATATGTAGTTTTTTCTTAGAAAGAAGTTTTAGAGAGTATACAGAAAATTATCTTACTAATTAATCTATTATGTCAAAATTAAAAAGAAAATAACGATTTAGAGTTTTTCTTACGATTTTAATAGAAATAACATTTTTCTTCATTTTTAGTAATTTAGAAAATCAGAAAACTTTTTTCTAATTAAATTTAAACTACATTAAATTACATTTTTATATACTAAAAATGTCTTTTTGAATTTCTATACAATCTTTTTTTCGAGATATGCCATTCATAAAAAAGTAAATATCAAATTCTGTTTTTTTGCAAATTCTGAACCTTGCTTTTCTGAAAAATTATCGAAATAAGATTCAATATATAATTTGTATGGTATCTTTGTATTAATTAATATAAATTTTATGTTTATTTACCTTCCTTCTTCCACCAGAAAATTATTATTCTAATGGCGCAGGTGATAGCCGGCAGAGTAAATTGCAAATTATCAATTAGCAGCATGATATTCGTACGAATTCTTATCAGCGAATGTATGGAGGGGATCAGAACGTTGATTGTTAGCATTAGAACAATGATTAGAGGGCGGAAATTGTACATTGACATTTCTCGAACGTTGTATTCTGTCCTAGGCCAGAGCCCGATCAGCCTTAAACTGAAACGATTTAGCTTCACCGCCCATTCGAAATCTACCTGTTTCAAGAGACATTGATAAGAAGGAAAGAACGTCGACAATAAATGATTAACGCATTGTTACGAGAAGGAAAACACTAGGAAAGAGACAGTAATGTGTGTTGAATCTTGTGGAATATAAAATGCATATCTAAAGTCAACTACAATCGCGATATTACACACGCATTTCACGAATAAAAATGTCCTTTTTCAGGAAAAAAAATAGAGCTGTGTCGATTGTAATCGCGACAAGTCGGTAATAATAAGCACCTCGGTATGCCGAACTGTTCGAAGTATCCATGTCGAGTGTTATCTAAAGACTGGCGGCTGCTCTATCTTCACGAAGCGAAGTCACCTATTCTATTAATACTGCATTTATCACGCATGCGGGAAAAAATCGTCTCGCAATTTTTCGCGAGACGATCGCGACTTGCGAGGAGCTGCATTAAATATGAGAAACGCCCCTCGTTTTTCCACTCGTCCAACGAACTCTATTCGCTACAAAAAAGAAACTTATGTAACGATACGTAGATGCGCCTCACTTTTTTGTAATCGATTGACGCTACTTATAGTGTATGCTTTACTGCTATGCTACTAGAGAGAAAGAGAGAGAGAGAGAAAAAGAGAAAGGGAAAGAAATATCAGATATACATCATACATCTATCATAATAATTTGTGCCACACATCGTACGTATAATAGTGTACCGTACATTACCTGTGATTGCCATAAATTTAATAAAATAAGAGGAAAAATTAACTTTACAGAAATTAAATTAACATATAACGAGTGTCTTTCTTTAATGCCATTTATGACAATTTATGTTCTACAATATATGTTGATATGTAATATACATTATATAGTAATGTATAAATATACTCTATAATATACTATATGTATAAATATACTGAGAGGAATTGTGTATACTATAGTCTATTAATCTTCTAATTAACTTCTAATACATTTTCTTATCAATTAAAATATCAAACTATTATAATAAACGCTTCTGAGAAACGCTTTCCAAGCGTTTTGACACATTAAATTTCAACAAATATTTTATCATTCAATTAAATATCAGATTTTCAAGATTATTAAATAATGATTTTTTTTTTTAGATAATTAATAATTTCTTTTACACAAATACAAAGAAATTCCATGTTTAAATGTTAATGTGTGCATCAGCAAAATAGCTTTATTATATTTCTATATCATTTCTGTATCAGCAAAAAAAATATTTAAACTAATTCTATTTGTGAATTATTTTCTCTCTGACCTGAGATTATTTTATACTTTTATTTTTTTACAACCATATAAATGCAAGATATCTTTGTGGATGATGTCTCTAAAATTCTAGTTGGTGCGTTTGTTCTCACCATTTGTCTAACAAAATATTTATTGTACATTAGATAAAAATCTATAATATTAGGAAATTATAATTATAATAAAGAATAAATTTGTTATACATACATTTTTGAAATCATTGCATTTTAACAACTCTATTAAAAAAGCCACTCTACTCTTTTCCATTTTTCGTTAATTTCTCGTCGTAAGTAGAAAGGATATGTAACCGGCTGACGTTTTTAATAACTGAAAAGTGTTTATAATATTTGCATAAGATCAGTATAAAATTAAAAATGTAAATAAAAAGTTAAAAGTGTTGTAAAACAACATATTAATTGTTAATTTTTTAATAAGTATCTTTATAAATAAAACAATTTATACACATATAGGCGAAATATTTAGTCTTACTATTTAGTCTTTTTGACATATAAAATAGAAAAAAATTAATTCTTGTTTCATCTTATTATTCGGTGATTATAATTGAAACATACTTAGATGTAATAAAAATCAAACCAATGTATAAAAAATTATTAACATAAATTGTCAATAGATTGTAAGCTAAAGACATCGTAAAAACTTAATATGTAAAATTACATGATGTTAAACTCGTGCCAAAATTACAGCTTATAGTATTAATAACTTACACTACAAAACATGGCAATTGTCATAGGAAATATTTTCCCAGCAGTGAAATATACTGGTATACCAGTTTTAATCATAAAAAGGATTAGGTCTTTCGCTTTCTTCGAATCCAGAAAATACCAATCATTATTGTACACTGCGTAATGAATTGCATCGTACTTTAAAATATTAAAAAGAAACATTTATACATGCATGTAATCACTCTTCATGCTTAACATATAAATTCTTTTATATATTTGCACGTAGTTAGCAATTTAATAAATAAACTTACTCGAGTCATTAGTACTTCGCCAATGGCGCAATAAAGACACATATGAATAAATATATTTGTAATGCCGACGAGAAGAATTGACAGACGGATGATCGATATGTTTTCTTCGTCAAATAACTAATTAAATTATAATTAATATATACTATGTATGAAAAAATATAACTTTTACATTCTTTAGACTCTGATTAAAAAATTCCTATTAAAGTGTGTATAGAGTATTCATATATAGATACATAACGATACATAACATTCTTATATAGAGAGATGATACAAATAAAGAATTATTAAAGATTAAATATAGAAATACAAAAATCGAATACTCACGAATTTCTAGTATCACTTACACTAACTAGTAGGAATCCTTGAAATGCGAAAAGTATGCCAAAATATAGTAAGAGTACCAAAAGTATAATATTATATGCATCTTCTACAATAGCAACGGCTCTGTAATATAATTTTACATATATTAGGCACAGTGTTTGATAGTATTAATTTAAATCATATTACAAATATAAAAATAAGATTTATTAAATTATTTTTGCTTATGTATATTTATTCTATTATGATTGTTTTATCTATTTTCTATTATAATAGTTTAATCTTTTTTTAACGATTTGTATGCGTGTAATATATTCCGAAAAAAGTTTTTGATAATTTTCTTCCAAATTGTAACAAACGTATAGCATATAACAAACACAAAAAATACGATACCTGAGCAACCGAATATGGCACATCACGCTGTCTTTCAATATGGCAGAAAAGTTTTCGTATCGATGTAAATGTACGAGACGATTTTTCAGAATATCTAACTGACCACAAATATGAAACACCAGCAGTCCAAGAAAAGTGTCTATTCCTGTATAAGGTAGAATAACGATGAAGACAGATATTATTTGCAAAATTAATGTAAATTCATACTGCGGCCTCTTCGTTACATCGTAAACGTAATAGCTTTGTAAAAGCAATGGTCTGCCGGGATCGGTGATATTCGTCGTCAATCTCATCGATTTTCCAAAAATTGTCGTACCGACAAGACTTACGTATGCTATCCCCATCACGAAGAATGCGCACATAACACTTAAACGTGTACGTTGCGCCCATTTAATCATCACGGTTCTTTCGTAAAGACTTTTCGATTTCAACCAATCTTCCGCAATCATATTTACAATTGTTACGAGAGCTTAAAAAATATTAGAAGTTTTAATAGAAACAACAAATTTACGAATATTTCTATCATACCAAAAGAGGGAGACTCTCTTTCTGTTATAGTTATAGACTTTCAAAAATCTGTAAAATCTCCTTTATAATTTCAAGAACAATATAAATCTTTTATAATATTATGAACTTTTTGCTCATGAAAAATAGGACATAAAAATTAGAGAAAATAAATGAGCAAAATTGATTGTTTCTGAAACTCTTAATTGCACGATAAATATAAATTTAATTTTGCATAATACATAATAATTATTTTTTTATTTATGTAACGTTATTGCTCACATTTCATACTGTGATTAAGAGTGTATTATATATACAAGTGTTATAACACCCATATTATATATTATACGTTTACCTTCCTTCTTCCACCAGAATATCATAAATCTCATAAGGCTGCTTATCAGCGGTAAAGTATATTGTAAATTATCTATTGTTAGCATGATATCCGAGTGAATTCTGATCAACGAATGTATAGCGGGAATTAATAACGAAAGTGCCAGAAAAACAACAAATATGCGTAAAATACACATTAATTTCTTTCGAGAGTTTTGTTCTAATTTGGGCCAGAGTCCAATCAATTCCAAACTTATACGATTCAATTTCACTGCCCATTCGAAGTCTTCCTACAAAGATTTTGATAAGTCAAGTTCTTTTGATAAGTCAAGCAAAAAATAGTTTAAGTTCAAACTTAAATATTTTGTTCGAGAGAGATGAGATATTAATATTTAAACAAAATATCATAATAATTAAATAAATTGAAAGGAAAGGACAAATAAATAATCCTGAATTAATTAACTAAAATGTGCAAAAAATTGAGAACTGTTTAAATAATAAAATAGATAAAAATAATTAGAATCTCTCGTATAGTAGATTGTTTAATCGTTCAAAATATGAATAACCAGCATATTTTGCAAAATGTGTAATAATGCTGACATTTTGTTATATGTATATATATTTGTATAAAAAATAAAGCATAAACTCAGAAAAATTTGAATAACTCTCTCTCTCTATATATATATATAACACGTATAATTTATTAACATTAATAAAACGCATTGCTCCCAAAACACAGGTGCTCCGAATTGTATTTGTACAATCGTAATGTTAGATACCTTCATATCCCGAATAATTTGAATCATCCATATCAAATGTTGGATAAAGACTGACGGCTGTGCGTTCTGCACGCACCGATGTCACCTTGCATTCAATAAAAACATTCATCGCATATGGCATAAAGTTTTTAAAAGTATGAGGGAAATGATATGCCTTATTAAATATTTAATAGAGATTCTCGTGTTCTATCTCTCTCTTTCTCTCTCTTCCTCTCACGCGATCGTCTAAAGTAATCGACGACCAAGAAAAAATAAATTGCGTGTTTATAGACGAATATGGTCTTGATGAAAATATCACGCGAATGCACATCTGCTGCATTCTCACGCACGAACATTTCAGACACTCTATACATAAGTCGGTATGATCGACAATCTATGCAAAATGTGTGTCGAAAATTATCTTCAGCAGCCGGTAAGTTTTGACATGAGACAGAAAATTATATCCAATTCGAAGGAAATATTATCTCTTAATTAATAATTTATTTATTAAGCCTCTGATATATTTTATAACTAGTTATCGTTATATTTGACATTAAAAATGAAGAATCCGGTGTATATGTATGTGTGCGACACTTTTAATAGATGTGAGACAACAACAAGAAAATATCATTGAGGTTTTTAATTCAATTTTTGAATAAGAACGATAAGAATGATTTTCTAACATTTATATTATTTTTACGTTCTTTAGTTTACATTTTTTATATTTCTGCACATATTATGTACATATCTATTTATTTTATATTTTTATTATGTTTTTCCGGCAGCATGTGAATATTGTGCTGAATATAACATCTTGATCAAAATATATAAAATATATAAATATGATTATCCTACAGTGATTAAATAATTATGTTATTAAGTTTATTTTTTTTATTTGATAAAATTTGTACATTGTTACATAAACATATGTATTAATACATACTCTTCAACTATACTTACAATTTGCAATTTTCTTCGTAATATTAGAATCACTTCGTACATATCTCAATCTTCAAACTGACATATTAAGTAGAACAGATATGTAACCAGCCGATGTCTTTATTAGCTGAAAGACAAAGTATCTCATAATAATGTTTCGCGACAATAGACACCTCACCAATATTTTGATAGAAAAATAATTCGTTTAAATAATATCTTTATTATAACTTTATAATAATAATTTTGCTATTTCTATATATTTTTTATCAATAATTAATACAAATTCTAAATTCTTTTTCTGTATTATAGCAAAAGTCGATGAATCCAAAACTGTAAAATTTTGTATATACTTATATAAGATATTAAGTAAATATATTATAATTTAATTTATATTCATATAATGTATATACACAATGCATGTACATATGTATATACATTATGTATATACATAATGCAAAATTATACATAATTGTATCAGCACTGTGTGAATTTCTTTTACCAAAATTTATTATATCTTACACTGCAAAATGTAGCCATTGTCATGGGAAACACTTTTCCCGCCGTGAGATAAACCGGCTTTCTGCTTTTAATTATTACAGGGATTAAATCTCGCGCTTCGCTTGGTTCCAAAATATACCACTCTTGATTGTACACAGCGTAATAAATTCTATCGCACTTAAACATATTTTAAAAAATCTCTTTAGAATATTATAATCATTACGTTTTATAAGTAAAAAAGCTAAACTTACTTGGGCCATTAGAATCTCGCCGACAGCGCAATGAAGGCACATATGAGCGAATATATTAATTACATTACTTATGAGATATATTAAGCGGGTGATCGATACATCATTCCCTTTTGCAAGCAACTGATTAAACCGCGACATGTATAAACAAAACATAATTTTTATATATTAATACACAAATTTAAATTGCAGTATTAGGTAGATATTGTTGTTAATCAGAGATAATATTTACATATACATAATATTCAATATATATTCTTTATTTCGTCCATTTTTCTATGTAACTCATATATTTATATTGTGATATATATTCTACGTTAAGAATATACATTAAGAATATATATATATATTACAACATAAATATGTGTGTGTGTGAATTACATAGAAAAATCTTATAATTATTTTTAGACACTCACGCTAATTATAAGAAATCCGTAAAACGCGAATAAAAGACCAGAACATAGGAATAATGTGAGGAGTATTACATTGTATGTATCTTCTACAACTGTAATGGCTCTATAAAGTAATATATTAGTTATATTATTGCAGATTATATAAATGTACAAGTTGAACGACTGAATTATCTGAGAGAGCTGCGCGGCTTTACTTTAAATAAAAGCAAAACGAAAATACGGGGATTAAATAATTTTGTATGCGATCATTCTTTTGAATAGAAAAAAAGCATCTTCTTTGCCAAGCAATTATTATATTTATATCAATATTATAGGACAAAGTTATTTCCAGAGAAAGAAATGCGAAAATGACACAAATGACAATGCAAAAAAAATACCTTAGCAATCGAATGTGATCCATCACGCAACTCTTTAAAACTGTGTGAAAGTTCGCAAACTTATCCGTGCAAAGGAAACGATGTCTGAGAATGTCCAATTGGCCGCAGATATGAAACACAACAAGTCCAAGAAAATTGTCGATTCCCACATAACACGTGACAGCAAAGAAGAAAGAAATGGAATGCACGATATACGTCAATTCGTATTGCGGGGTTTTCGTTACGTCGTACATGTAATAGGTCTGTATCGGCATCGGTCTGCCTGGATCGGTAATATTCGTCAGGTATCTTATGGAGATTCCAAAAATTGGCAGTACGATAATGAAAACGTACGCCAATCCCATAAGACAATACGCGAGCGCGATGATTATGCGCGCGCTTTCGGCTCTTCTCACCATCGCGTTTCTCTCTTTCGCGCTCTTAGATCTGAGCCAATCTTCCGTCATCATATTTATTATCGTCGCGATAGCTTCAAAAATAAAATATTCAATAGGGATGACGAATCTTTATAAATCGCTTTATTAAATTAAACTCACTAAACGTCACTGAGAAACGTCCATTTAAAATTAGGAGAGTAGTCTACCTTCCTTCTTCCACCAAAAAATCATGATTTTTATTGCGCAGTTGGCAGTAGGTACGGTAAATTGTAAATTATCAGCCACTTGCATGAGATCCGAGTGAGTTATTATCAGTGAATGTACGGCGGGGATTAGAATGCCGATTATTATCACGAGAAATATGACGAACACGCGTAAGTTACACATTAACTTCTCTCGAGAGTTCTGTTGGACTTTAGGCCACAATCCCATCAATTCTAAACCAATACGGTTTAGCTTCACCGCTCGTTCGAACTCTATCTGTAGAGATTTTACTAAGTCGGAATTCTTCATGCAGACAGTTAATCATAAACTCAGATATACAGATGATCAGGTTAATTTATAAAATGTATAGAAGCAATTAAAAAGTGCGAAAAATAACAGATAAAAATAAAATATTTTTATATTATTTAATCAAAATTTAATAATAATTTACAATAATAATTTTCTCACAAACATAAAATTACACAAGTACACAATTTTAAATAATTATAATAAAATAAATATAAAAATAGATATACAAAATAGATAAAGAAATAGATATAAAAAAATAGATATAAAAAATAGATATAAGAAACTATAAGTTGTTATAAAAAAGTTAGTATTGCTAAAAATTGATGTGTAAATGACATCTTTATGCAGAAAATACACAAATGCTGAAATTCCAGTTAATAATACGATTCATTTGCGACAGAAAATTATGTGCAAGTATAATTCCAGCGCAGAGACTCAAACAAATATGATAAATAAATTAACATCCTCTGCAAAATCTGTTCACTCTTGCACCGTAAAAAGCGCGAGGCACCTTGGTATCCAGAATATTCTGAACCATCCATGTCGAATGTCATCTTAAGACTAACGTCTGTTCTTGCTTCAAACGCCGAAGTCACCTTCTATTCAACCGAGAGCATTCGTCGCGCATGCTCATAAAATTTCTTAAAAACGTGAAGGTAGAATGCATTAAATATTCAGAAGACTTTTTTCCTTCACTTGCAAAGTTCGATGTAAATGCCAAAAAAATATGCGGACGAAGAGATGTATGAATATGTGGTTGCAATACTATGCGTGTAAACATTTGTTACGTTCCCACGCGCTGATAATCGATTTGCAATTGCGTGTGTAACATCAGTCACATAGATTGACCATAGCCGATTATTTTAATATCGGAAAAAAGACGCGTATTTTAATATTGCTTGTCATTTTACAGTATATTGATTGTTAACGTATATGAAATTATTTATCCATTGTTACGTTATTTTGCTATATTTTATGTGCAATGATTTTACAGAGTTTTGACGAAATATTCACGGAACGTAATTCTCACAGCAATTCGAATATTTCGGATATTCGAATATTTGCAATTTCAGATCTTATTGCTTCAATCTTGTAAAATTCGCAGCATATTTCAATCAAATTATACAATAAGATTTATAATTTATTCTCAAACAACATATTTGATAATTAAACAGTTTTCCAAAGTCATCGTATTCTGTCAGAAATTGCATAAAAAAATTATATTTCTCACTTTCTATATATGTACATTACTTACTACTTATTCTCACTTTTTCATTAATTTCTCGTCGTATGCAAAACAGATATATAACCGGCTGATGTTTTTATTAGCTAGAAAAACATATTTTTTCATCATAATTCGATTAATAATGTCATTCTGATGTGCAATTAATCGCAAAGTTAAAGACTGTGCGTAGAGAGACGTAAAAAATTAAATTTGTAAACTTTTAAAATATTGTGATATTAGAGATTATTGTACAACAGATTTTAATAAGATTTTAGTGTCATTTAAATGCTTTTAACCCTTCTGTCAATAAACGGGCACCCAAGTATCCAAAGCAAGCTTTAAAAGTTAAAAATGTGTCGAAACCTTTCTCCGCCCCCCCAAAAAATACAAAAGACCTTTGTATTCGAAAACCTACTAAAATATAACTTGGAGAGAATGTTCGATACCCAACAGCTGCTATAAAAAAATTATCGCAATGCAATGTGTCGAAAACACGCAGTTAATATCCGGTTACCCATACATTGGTAGAAATTGATGAAAAATTGTGCATTGATAAAAGGGTTAATGCAACAATTGTAATCAAGCATTAAAATATCTTACACCACAGAATGTAGCCATTGTCATGGGAAACACTTTTCCAGCGGTGAGGTAGACCGGCTTAGCGCCTCTGATCAATAATGGCAACAAATTCCTCCCAACTTTTGGATCCGCCGAGTACCATTCGTTGCTGTACGCCGCGTAATATATCTCATTGCACTTAAAAGAGCATCAAGAGTATTTTTAGATACAAATTGTTACGTGCGCATTGTTCCACAACAGAATGAGAATCGTTCGTTTTCAGTGTAAACGTATATATTACAAAATTTAACATATTTATATATAAATTACAAACGCAATTAGCTGCTAATTCATATTTTCTTGAAAATTTACTACACATAAGACGCATGTCAGCACTTTTCGATTTTGAACATTCTGTTGCAAAACAATCTATTTATTTTATATTCTTATAAGAGCTTACGTTAAATATATTTTTACGATGTTTAATTTAATAAAAATTAAATTAAATTGCCAAAAAAATTTTTTCTTATACGATATATAGATATCGGATTAATTTTGCCATGTACACATGTATAATAAATGTTTGATTATAAGTACGTTAATCAAACCTTCCTTAGATTGAACCGTATGATCGATAGTTATAAATGTAATTCGCGTAATTTTTGTAAATAAAAGAAAACAATATATAATCTACCTGGGCCACCAAAATCTCGCCAAGAGCACAATATAGGCACATATGCGCAAATATATTGAAAACGTTGGATATAAAATACACCAAGTGAGCGAGCGATAAATCATTTCCTTCATCGAACAGCTAGTCAATTCATTTCAATTAAAATTTAAAATTTATTAATTAAAATAGCTAAAAAATAATAACCTATATACTAATTTGCAAATTTACGATAAAATATTATAATTATATTAAAAATTGTAAAAGCTTTTTTTTCACTTTTTTGTGATACATGATATATTTATTATTTATTATATTTTATTATTTATTATTTATTATTATCTATTATTTAATTTATTATATTTTGCGTTATTTATCTCTTTTTAGTGAAAGATCAATTTAAGAAAAGCTTTCAGACACTTACGCTAATTATCCGGAAACCGTAGAAAGCAAAGAGTATCGCAAAGTACACGAATAACGCGAGAAGCGTGATATTATACGTATCTTCGATAACGTCAATGGCTCTGTAAAAAAAAATAATTCCGCGTGTGTCACAAGTATTATACATATTCAGATGAAGAATTTGTATATGAATATTCATATACAGATGAAGAACCGAGCTCGTGCATATTTTTTTCTCCTTTATACGAATATCTTGTCGGCATGTGTTCGCGATTGTATAAAGTAGCAAACCTGAGCAAACGGATATGCTTCGCCACGCAGCTCCTCAGCATGTCGCGCGAATTGATATATTTATCCAAGTGCATCAAACGATCCTTGAGAATGTCCAGTTGGCCGCATATGTGAAATATCATCAAGCCGAGAAAATTGTCGATCCCGGTGTAGGACATCATGGCGAGAAAGATGTAAGCGGTCTGACTGATAAATGTCAGCTGATACTGCGGCCACCTCGTCACGTCGTAGACGTAATGAGTTTGCAGCGGCATCGGTCTACCCGGATCGGTGATATTCGGTGTCAGTCTCATGGATACGCCGAAAGCCGGCAGGAAGATGATGAAGAAACACGCTACTGCCATTATGCAATACGCGCACGTAATGATTACGCGCGCGCATCGCGCCCTTCTGATCATTATTCTTCTCTCTTGTTCGCTCTCGTGCGCCCTTATCCAATCCTCCGCGATCATACTCATGATCGGCACGATAGCTTCAAAAGTGTCATTATGTTGAACGATTTGAATGCGGCCTTAAGAGTACCGCCAAATCGGCATAAAGACTACGTCAAAATTAATCTCAAATAAAATAAAAAAAATTTCAAGAAAAAGAAGAAACTGTTAAAAATAATCCTCTTTGTCTCACATGTTCGACAAAAAGAAAAGAATAATATAAATTTTAATATAATATACATATATTAATATATGTATCTATATATATGATTTTCGCAATCTGTGAGATTCTCGCTGCACGATAAACTTGTAATTTTGTTATAAACAGATTCTTCATATTATTTATATAAAAAAAACCGTCTTAATATAATATACGTGTATATAGTTTATCACATTTTATATAACATAAAATTACGGCGGATATATTTTTGCGTTTACCTTCTTTCTTCCACCAAAATATCACGATTCTTATCGAGCAACTCACGGCCGGCAAAGTGAATTGTAAATTATCCATCATCAGCATAATATCCCCTTGAATTTTTATCAGGGAGTGTATAGAAGGGATCAAAACGCCGAGAGTTACCCCCAGAAAAACGGCGAGTACTCGAAGATCGCACAGTAATTTCTGTCGCTGGCTTTGCGTGATTTTAGGCCAGAGTCCGATCAAGTCTAGAGCGAAACGATTCAGTTGCACCGCCCATTCGAAATCTACCTGTAGAAATCTCAATAAGTCGAAACGCACATGAAAATCATCGCATAATATCAAACGTGTCACAAATAAATCTTAATTTAAAATTAAACAAACTGTCACGAAATGCGTGAAGTAAATTATCTGAGAGCAATATACTTTCTGTCGAGTACGCACACAAGTTCAGTGTAATTAATTAAAAATAATAATAATATTTATTTGGTGTAATTAGTTAAAAATAATAATAACATTTTTATTAATAATAAATAACAGCACAATAAAAAACCATCGCAATTTCAAGTTGCCGTATCAGATGTAGTTTACGTCTCTTTACAATTGGCACAACACTAACATAAGTAAGAAGCGATGGATGAAAAAATTTCGCTGAAACGCGATGTGATAATGAAACGTTCGAGATTAAAATATTGCACACGCGTGTCGCGAGTAGAAAAATATTTTTTACAAGACTGCCACTTTTTCGATCGCAGATACAGTCATCATAAGCACCTCGGTATCCGGCGTATTTAGAACCATCCATGTCAAATGTCATCTAAAGACTGGCGTCCGCTCCCTTGTCGAGAAACGACGTCACCTTCTGCGCGGACGCAGGAGCGTCTCTCGCGCATGCTTCCGATAGGGATGAAGTTCTTAAAAACTTGCGACAAAGTATTCCGCAATAATCAACCCTTGTTTCAAGTTTCAACGAGTCGCGCAAAATATTCGCGTGCGAGCAAAAAGTTTCGTAATAACAGACGAGAGAAAAAGGGCGCTCGCGTGTATCATCCATCATATTCTCACACTTCTATAATCGGCTATAGCAGTCTACAGCTTTGCTATAGTTAATAATCGATTATATAAATTCTATCACACGCGTCATTTACGCTTCCCTCGAGGGAAGGTAGATAAATTTAAAAATTATTATACCTGAATTTTTAAAAAAAGGATTCGCTTTTGTTGCGTAGAGCATATTAAGCAAGGATTCCAATAGCAGAAAAAAAAGTGATTAAAATAATATTATATATTCTTAATCTTAAATCTAAAATTTTAAACTTTTTTACATTTACGAAAGACTTCACATCCTGTTTATACTTATGTACACTTCATTGGAGAATGTATCGGTACGTGGTGATGCAAAACGCAACAAAATCCTTTACTCTAACAAACATTGAATTAAATAATCCATAAATACTTTATTTTTATTTTGAATTGGTATTATCTCTGTTGTCATTCTATTCGTGTAATTTTCTAATTGGAGATTTTTACACCTACCGTACTGGAATGCTATATTAACATAATTTTCATACTTTTATCCTAGCTTTGCCAACAAAAATGATATGTAGCCAGCCGATTTTTTAAATAGCTAAAACATATACATAAACATGTAATAAAATGGAAGTTTTTAATTTAGCGAATATACGGTGTTGACAATTTGATGACAGACCAATTTTTTTCTGTATAAGTAATTTTGAATACATATGACTTTATAATATTTGTAATATTTGTTATTTTTTATATTTTCTAATGATTAAATGATACTTTCTTGAAAAAAATTCGAATTAAAAAATTGGGTTAATGTATAAAAAAGCATTTTCATTTTTTAGCAATATCGATACGGTTTAGCTTCACCGCCCGTTCGAACTCTTTCTGTAAAGATTTTACTAAGTCGGAGTTCTTCATGCAGACAGTTAATTTTAAACTCAGATATACAGATGATCAGGATAATTTTTAAAACGTATAGAAGCAATTAAAAAGTGCGAAAAAAAAAATATTTTTATATTATTTAATAATAATAATATAATAATAATTTGCAATAATAATTTTCTCACAAACATGCAAAACTACACAATTTCAAATATATATAAAAAAATGGATTTAAAAAACTATAAGTTGTTATAAAAAAGTTAGTGGTGTATTGCTAAAAATTGATGTGTAAGTAACATCTTTATGCAGAAAATGCACATATGCTGAAATTCCAGTTAATAATACGATTCGTTTGCGACAGAAAATTATGTGCAAGTATAATTCCAGCGCAGAGACTCGAACAAATATGATAAATAAATTAACATCCTCTGCAAAATCTGTTCACTCTTGCACCGTATAAAGCGCGAGGCACCTTGGTATCCAGAATATTCTGAACCATCCATGTCGAATGTTATCTTAAGACTAACGTCTGTCTTGCTTCAAGCGACGAAGTCACCTTCTATTCAACCGAGAGCATTCGTCGCGCATGCTCATAAAATTTCTTAAAAACGTGAAGGTAAAATGCATTAAATATTCAGAAGACTATTTTCTTTCACTTGCACAAAATTCGATGTAGATGCCAAAAAATATGTGGACTAAGAAATGAATCAATACGTGGTTGCAATACTATGCGTGTAAACACTAGTTATGCTCCCACGCGCTGATAATCGATTTGAAATTGCGTGTGTAACGTCAGTCACATAGATTGACCATAGCCGATTATTTTAATATCGGAAAAAAGACCCGTATTTTAATATTGCTTGTAATTTTACAGTTTATTGATTGTTGACCTATATGTAAATATTTATCCATTGTTACGTTATTTTCTTTTATTTTATGTGCAATTATTTTACAGAATTTTGACGAAATATTTACAGAACGTAATTCTCACAGCAATTCAAATATTTCGGATATTCGGATATTTACAATTTCAGATCTTATTGCTTCAATCTTGTAGAAAACGCAGCATATTTCAATCGAAGTAGGCAACAAGATTTATAATTTATTCACAAACAACATATTTGATAATTAAACAGTTTTCCAAAGTCATCGTATTTTGTCAGAAATTGCATTAAAAAATTATATTTCTCACTTTCTATTTATTTACACTACATACTACTTATTCTCACTTTTTCATTAACTTCTCGTCGTATGCAAAACAGATATATAACCAGCTGATGTTTTTATTAGCTAGAAAAACATATTTTTTCATAGAAATTTTATTAATAATGTCATCCTGATGTGCAATTAATCGCGAAGTTGAAGTCTGTGCGTAGAGAGGTGTACAAAAATTAAATATGTAAAATTTTAAAATATTGTGATACTACAGATAATTGTATAACAGATTTCAATGAGATTTTAGTGTCATTTGAATGCTTTTAACCCTTCTGTCAATTAACGGGTACCCGGGTACCCAAAGCAAGCTTTAAATGTTAAAAATGTGTCGAAACTTTTCTCCGCTCAAAAAAGAAATACAAAAGCTCTTGTATTTGAAAATCTGCTTAAATATACCCGGGAGAGAATGTTCGATATTCTACAGCTGCTATAAAAAAATTATCGCAATTCAATGTGTCGAAAACACGCAGTTGGTATACGGTTATTCATTGATAGAAATTGATAAAAAATTGCGAATTGACAGAAGGATTAATGCAACAATTGTAATCAAGCATTAAAATATCTTACACCACAGAATGTAGCCATTGTCATGGGAAACACTTTTCCAGCGGTGAGATAGACCGGTTTAGCACCTCTGATCAATAATGGCAACAAATTCCTCGCAACTTTTGGATCCGCCGAGTACCATTCGTTACTGTACGCCGCGTAATATATCTCATTGCACTTAAAAGAGCGTCAAGAGTATTTTTAGATACAAATTGTTACGTGCGCATTGTTCCACAACAAAATGAGAATTGTGCGTCTTCAGTGTACTTGTATAAATTACAAAAATTAACATATTTATATATAAATTACAAATGCAATTAGCTGCTAATTCATTTTTTCTTGAAAATTTACTACACGTCAGACGCATGTCAGCACTTTTCGATTTTGAACATTCTGTTGCAAAACAATCTATTTATTTTATGTTCCTAAAAGAACTTACGTTAAATATATTTTTACGATATTTAATATAATATAAATTAAATAAAGTTGTCAAAAAATTCATTCTTTTACAATATATAGATATCGAATTAATTTTGCTATGTACACATGTATAATAAATAATGTTAAATTCTTAAATGTCGCCAATAGATAAAATCAATGACTTAGGTTTAATCGATCAAACTGGCAATTTATTGATTTAAATCACAACGTTTCGACGATGGGTTTTGGTCCTTATCAAGTGAAAGTATTATAGTTAGCTGTTAAATTGCGATAAATGAGGAAATCACTATGTCAAGATTGCATTATGTCAACCTCTCCGTCAAACATACTAAGAACGATTAATACTACTAAGAACGACAAACGTCGTTTGTAGTATGTTTGATGGAGAGGTTGACATAATGCAATCTTGACATAGTGATTTCCTTATTTCTCGCAATTTAACAGCTAACTAAAAAATTTTCACTTGATAAGGACCAAAACCCATGGTCGAAACGTTGTTATTTGAATCAATAAATTGCCAGTTTAATCGATTAAATCTACGTCTTTGATGTATAATAAATGTTTGATAAATAGTACGTTAATCAAACCTTTCTTAGATTGAATCGTGCGATCGATAGTAGTAAATGTAATTTGCGTGATTTTTGTAAATAAAAGAAAATGATATAATTTACCTCGGCCACCAAAATCTCGCCGAGAGCACAATATAGGCACATATGCGTAAATAGATTGAAAACGTTGGATATAAAATACACCAAGTGAGCGAGCGATAGATCATTTCCTTCATCGAACAGCTAGTCAATTCATTTCAATTAAAATTTAAAATTTATTAATTAAAATAGCTAAAAAATAAAAACTTAATTACACTAATTTGCAAATTTACGATAAGATATTATGTAAACATTGTAAAAGCTTATTTTTTACTTTTTTGTGATACATGATATATTTATTATTTATTATTTTGTATTATTTATTATTTATTATTATCTATCATTTTATTTATTATTTTTTGCGTTATTTATCTCTATTATCGTGAAATATCAAATTAAGCAAAGCTTTCAGACACTTACGCTAATTACTCGGAAACCGTAAAAAGCAAAGAGTATCGCAAAATACACGAATAACGTGAGAAGCGTGATATTATATGTATCTTCGATAACGGCAATGGCTCTGTAAAAAAAAATAATTCCACGGGTGTCACAAATATTATACATATTCAGATGAAGAATCTGTATATGAATATTCATATACAGATGAAGAACCGATCTCGTGTATATTTTTTTTTCTTTTATACGAATATCTTGTTAACATGTGTACGCGTTTGTATAAAGTGGCATACCTGAGCAAACGGATGTGTTTTGCCACGCAGCTCCTCAGCATGTCGCGCGAATTGACATATTTATCCAAGTGCGTTAAACGATTTTTGAGAATGTCCAGTTGGCCGCATATGTGAAATATCATCAGACCGAGAAAATTGTCGATCCCGGTATAGGACATGATGGAGAGTAGGATGTAAACGGCTTGACTGATAAATGTCAGCTGATATTGCGGCCACCTCGTTACGTCGTAGACGTAATGAGTTTGCAGCGGCATCGGTCTACCCGGATCGGTGATGTTCGGTGTCAGTCTCATGGACACGCCGAAAGCCGGCAGGAAGATGATGAAGAAGCACGCTACTGCCATTATGCAATACGCGCACGTGATGATTACGCGCGCGTATCGCGCCCTTCTGATCATTATTCTTCGCTCTTGCTCGCTCTCCTGCGCCCTTATCCAATCCTCCGCGATCATACTCATGATCGGCACGATAGCTTCAAAAGTGTTATTATGTTGAACGATTTGAATGCGCGCCTAAGAGTACCGCTAAATTGGCAAAGTGACTACGTCAAGATTAATCTCAAATAAAATAAAAAAAAGTTTCAAGGAAAAGAAAAAACTGTGAAAAATAATCTTTCTTGTCTCACATGTTTGACAAAAAGAAGAGAATAATATAAATTCTAATATAATATATATTAATATATGTATCTATATATGGTTTTCGCAATCTGTGAAATTCTCGCTGCACGATAAGCTTGTAATTTTGTTATAAACGGATTCTTCATATTATTTATATAAAAGGAACCGTCCTAATTTAATATACGTGTATATAATTTATCGTATTTTATATAGCATATAGTTACGGCGGATATATTTTTGCGTCTACCTTCTTTCTTCCACCAAAATATCACGATTCTTATCGAGCAGCTCACGGCCGGCAAAGTGAATTGTAAATTATCCATCATCAGCATAATATCCCCTTGAATTCTTATCAGGGAGTGTATAGAAGGGATCAAAACGCCGAGAGTTATCCCCAAAAAAGTGGCAAGCACTCGAAGATCGCACAGTAATTTTTGTCGCGGGCTTTGCGCGATTTCAGGCCAGAGTCCGATCAAGTCTAGAGCGATACGATTCAGTTGCACCGCCCATTCGAAATCTACCTGTAGAAATCTCAATAAGTCGAACACATGGAAATCATCGCATAATATCAAACATGTCACAAATAAATCCAAAATTAAAATTAAGTACAAACTGTCACGACATGCGTGAAGTAAATTATCTGAGACCAATATACTTTCTGTCGAGTACGCACACAAATTCAGTGTAATTAATTAAAAATAATAATAATATTTATTTGGTGTAATTAGTTAAAAATAATAATAACATTTATATTAATAATAAGTAACAGCACAATGAAAAACCGTATCAATTTCAAGTTTCCGTGATCAGATGTAGTTTACGTCTCTTTACAATTGGCACAACACTAACATAAGTAAGAGGTAATGAATGGAAAAGTTTTGCTGAAACGCAATGTGAGAAAAAATAAAACATTCGAGATTAAAATATTGCACACGCGTGTCGCGAGTAGAAAAATATTTTTTACGAGACTGCCACTATTTCGATCGCAGATACAGTCATCATAAGCACCTCGGTATTCGGCGTATTTAGAACCATCCATGTCAAATGTCATCTAAAGACTGGCGTCCACTCCCTTGTCGAGAAACGACGTCACCTTTTGCGCGGACGCAGGAGCGTCTCTCGCGCATGCTTTCAATAGGGATGAAGTTCTTAAAAACTTGCGACAAAGTATTCCGCAATAATCGACTCTTGTTTCAAGTTTCAATGCGTCGCGCAAAATATTCGCGTGCGAGCAAAAAGTTTCGTAATAACAGACGAGAGAAAAAGGGCGCTCGCGTGTATCATCCATCATATTCTCACGCTTCTATAATCGGCTATAGCAGTCTACAGTTTTGCTATAGTTAATAATCGATTATATAGGTTCTATCACACGCGTCATTTACGCTCCCCTCGAGGGAGAAGGTAGATAAATTTAAAAAATTATTATACTTGAAATCTTAAAATAAGAATTCGCTCTTGTTGCGTAAAGCATATTAAGCAAGAATAGCAGATAAAATTAATAGCAGATAAAAAGTGATTAAAATAATATTATATATTCTTAATCTTAAATCTAAAATTTTAAACTTTTTTACTTTCACGAGAGACTGCACATCCTGTGTATATTTATGTACACTTCATTGGAGAATGTATCGGTACGTGGTGATGCAAAACGCAAAAAATTCCTTTACTCTAACAAACATTGAATTAAATAATCCATAAATACTTTATTTCTATTTTGAATTGGTATATTTCTGTTGTCATTCTATTCGTGTAATTTTCTAATTGGAAATTATTACACCTACCGTATTGGAATGCTTTATTAACATAATTTTCATACTTTTATCCTCGCTTTGTTATCAAAAATGATATGTAGCCAGCTGATGTTTTTAATAGCTGAAACATATACATAAACACGTAATAAAATGAAAGTTTTTAGTTTAGCGAATATACGGTATTGACAATTTGAAGACAATTTTTTTCTGTAAAATTAATTTTGAATACATATGACGTTGTGTAATATTTGTTATCCGTTATATTTTTGTTCTAATGATTAAATAATATTTTTTTTTTATAAAAATACGAATTAAAGAATTGGGTTTTTAATGTATAAAAAAGAATTTTCATTTTTTATATCCATCAAAGAAAGAGAAACTGCAAATGTAGATACATCTATATTTTTCCGGTATAGTAATATAAATGGTTATTATTCATATTTTTATATTTTATCACATAATAATCTTACGCTACAGAATGTGGTCATCGTTAGAGGAAATATTTTTCCCGCCGTGATACGGAAGGACTGATTGGCTCGTCTCATTAATAAGATAAGATTCCTTGCCTCTCTCGGCTCTAGTTTATACCATTCAAGATCGCACATAGCACGATACACTGCCTTGCACTTAGCACATACAGCACATACATGTAATACGGATACTATGTTATTTCAATATATCGATAATTCTTTGGTAATAACCAATTAAAATTAAGATTTAATTGAATAAGGTGCTTTATCTCTGTGTAGAGAGAAACGAAAATATTAAAAAGAAATTTAAGTTTATTAGATATAAAAAAAAATTTTAACTTGACAAATTAATTTTAATTTATATGGCTATATAAAAACAATCTTATATAATCAATTTTATGAGTTTATATCATTTTTTAAATCGAACTAAACTTTTTTTACGTAAAATATACATAAAATAAGGAGATACGTATTTTTGCATTTGTCCGAAATATTTTTTTTGCAGAAGTTATAAACAAAACAATTTTTGTGAAAAATGAAGAAGTTGTCAACTTCAAAAATTAATATCTCTGGTTATATTTGTCGTAGAGAAATTTTCGAAAATACATTTTAAAGCTAAGGAGACAACCTTTTTTATAAAAATAGTTTAAGTTACAAGAATTTGTTAATTCCAATTGTTATAAATAATTGAAATGTTTAATAAATTTTTTCATTAAAAAGTACACTTTTTAAAATATTTGAAATAATGCTATTTCATTCTCCATTTCATTCTGAAAGTGTACATATTTTTTGTTTTATGGAGAATCGATAGATCCTATTTTTTATATATTTTTAATGAATAAGACGCCGCGCCGTGCCGCGTCACTGGCTCGACCAAGTAGTATGCTACGCGCTTTGGCGCGCCGATTTCCGAAGGCTACTACTTGGTCATGCCAAAAAATATGCGGACTAAAAGATGAATGAATACGTGGTTGCAATACTATGCGTGTAAACACTTGTTACGTTCCCACGCGCTGAAAATCGATTTACAATTTCGTGTGTAACGTCAGTCACATAGATTGACCATAGCCGATTATTTTAATATCGGAAAAAGATGCATATTTTAATATTTCTTGTAATTTTACAGTTTATTGATTGTTGACGTATATGAAATTGTTTATCCATTGTTACGTTATTTTGCTGTATTTTATGTGCAATGATTTTACAGAGTTTTGACGAAATATTTACAGAACGTAATTCTCACAGCATTTCAAATATTTCGGATATTCAAATATTTGCAATTTCAGATCTTTTTGCTTCAATCTTGTAGAATTCGCAGCTTATATTACAATCAACTTATGCAATAAGATTTATAATTTATTCGCAAACAACATATTTGATAATTAAACAGTTTTCCAAAGACATTGTATTCTGTCAGAAATCGCAAAAATATAATATTTCTCACTTTCTATTTATTTACATTACTTACTACTTATTCTCACTTTTTCATTAACTTCTCGTCGTATGCAAAACAGATATATAACCGGCTGATGTTTTTATTAGCTAGAAAAACATATTTTTTCATCATAATTCGATTAATAATATCATTCTGATGTGCAATTAATCGCGAAGTTGAAGACTGTGCGTAGAGAGGCGTAAAAAAAATTAATTTGTAAACTTTTAAAATATTGTGATACTAAAGATTATTGTATAAGAGATTTCAATGAGATTTTAGTGTCGTTTAAATGCTTTTAACCTTTCTGTCAATGAATGGGTACCCAAAGCAAGCTTTAAATGTTAAAAATGTATCGAAACTTATCTCTGCTCAAAAGAAAAAAATACACAGAATCTTTGTCCTCGGAAACCTTCTTAAATATAACGGGAAAAAATGTTCGATACCCAACAGCTGCTATAAAAAAATTATCGCAATGCAATGTGTCGAAAACACGCAGTTAGTATCCGGTTATCCATACATTGATTGAAATTGATAAAAAATTGTGCATTGACAGAAGGGTTAATGCAACAATTGTAATCAAGGATTAAAATATCTTACACCACAGAATGTAGCCATTGTCATGGGAAACACTTTTCCAGCGGTGAGGTAAACCGGTTTAGCGCCTCTGATCAACAATGGCAACAAATTCCTCGCAACTTTTGGATCCGCCGAGTACCATTTGTTGCTGTACGCCGCGTAATATATCTCATTGCACTTAAAAGAGCATCAGAAGTATTTTTAGATACAAATTGTTACATGCGCATTGTTCCACAACAAATTGAGAATCGTTCGTCTTCAGTGTATTCGTATAAATTACAAAAATTTCCATATAAATATCAAATATTTATATATAAATTACGAACGCAATTAGCTGCTAATTCATATTTTCTTGAAAATTTACTATACATGAGACGCATGTTAGCACTTTCCGATTCTGAACATTCTGTTGCAAAACAATCTATTTCATATTCTTAAAAGAGCGAAATTTAATTTAATAAAAATTAAATTAAATTGTCAAAAAAAATTTATTCTTATACGATATAGAAAAATAGGATTTATTTTGCTATGTACACGTGTGTAATAAATGTTTGATTAAAAGTACGTTAATCAAACCTTCCTTAGATTGAATCGTATGATCGATAGTTATAAATGTAATTTGCGTGATTCTTGTAAATAAAGGAAAACTATATAATCTACCTGGGCCACCAAAATTTCGCCGAGAGCACAATATAGGCACA
The DNA here is from genome assembly GCA_963971435.1 of Lasius platythorax. Lineage (NCBI taxonomy): Eukaryota > Metazoa > Arthropoda > Insecta > Hymenoptera > Formicidae > Lasius > Lasius platythorax. Next base: position 17,247,954 of record OZ020543.1, on the reverse strand, counting down.
TATGCGCAAATATATAGAAAATGTTGGATATAAAATACACCAAGTGAGCAAGCGATAGATCATTTCCTTCATCGAACAGCTAATTAATTCATTTCAATTAAAATTAAAAATTGATTAATTAAAATCGCTAAAAAATAAAAACCTTAATACTAATTTGCAAATTTACGATAAGATATTATGTAAAAACGGTAAAAGCTTTTTTTTTTACTTTTTTGTGATACATGATGTATTTATTATTTACTATTTATTATTATTATTATTATTATTATTATTATTTTCTAATTATTTATTATTTGTTATTATCTATTATGTTATTTATTACTTTTGCGTTATTTATCTCCTTTATCGTGAAAGATCAATTTAAGCAGAGCTTTCGGACACTTACGCTAATTATCCGGAAACCGTAGAAAGCAAAAAGTAATGCAAAGTACACGAATAACGCGAGAAGCGTGATATTATACGTATCTTCGATAACGTCTATGGCTCTGTAAAAAAAAAAATAATTCCGCGTGTGTCACAAGTATTATAAATATTCAGATGAAAAATCTGTATATGAATATTCATATACAGATGAAGAACCGAGCTCGTGCATATTTTTTTTCTTTTATATAGGAATCTCTTCTCGGTATGTGTTTGCGTTTGTATAAAGTAGCAAACCTGAGCAAACGGATGTGTCTCGCTACGCAGCTTCTCAGCATGTCTCGCGAATTGGTATACTTATCCAAGTGCGTCAAACAATCCTTGAGAATGTCCAGTTGACCGCATATATGAAATATCATCAGACCGAGAAAATTGTCAATCCCGGTGTAGGACATCATGGCGAGAACGATGTAAGCGGCCTGACTGATAAATGTCAGCTGATACTGCGGCCACCTCGTCACGTCGTAGACGTAATGGGTTTGCAGCGGCATCGGTCTACCCGGATCGGTGATGTTTGGTGTCAGTCTCATGGACACGCCGAAAGCCGGCAGAAAGATGATAAAGAAGCACGATACTGCCATTATGCAATACGCACACGTGATTATTACGCGCGCGCATCGCGCCCTTCTGATCATTATTCTTCGCTCTTGCTCGCTCTCATGCGCCCTTATCCAATCCTCCGCGATCATACTCATGATCGGCACGATAGCTTTAAAAATGTCATTATGTTGAACGATTTAAATGCGGGCTTAAGAGTACCGCTAAATTGGCAGAGAGACTACGTCAAAATTAATCTCAAATACAATAAAGCTTCAAGGAAGAGAAGAAACTGTGAAAAATTATCCTTCTTGTCTCACATGTTCGACAAAAAAAAGAAAATAATATAAATTTTAATATAATATATATTTTGTCTATATTAATATATATATATATATAATTTTCGCGATCTATAAGATTCTCGCTGCATGATAAACTTGTAATTTTGTTATAAACAGATTCTTCATATTATTTATATAAGAGAAACCGTCTTAATTTAATATACGTGTACATAATTTATCGCATTTTATATAGCATAGAGTCCCGGCGGATATATTTTTACGTCTACCTTCTTTCTTCCACCAAAAGATCACGATTCTTATTGAGCAGCTCACGGTCGGCAAAGTGAATTGTAAATTATCCATCATCAGCATAATATCCCCTTGAATTCTTATCAGGGAGTGTATGGAAGGGATCAGAATGCCGAGAGTTACCCCCAGAAAAACGGCGAGCGCTCGAAGATCGCACAGTAATTTCTGTCGCGGGCTTTGCGCGATTTCAGGCCAGAGTCCGATCAAGTCTAGAGCGATACGATTCAGTTGCACCGCCCATTCAAAATCTACCTGTAGAAATCTCAATAAGTTGAAACGCACATGGAAATCATCGCATAATATCAGAAATGTCACAAATAAATCAAAAATTAAATGCAAACTGTCACGAAATGCGTAAAGTATATTATCTGAGAACAATATACCTTTTGTCGAGTACGCACACAAGTTCAGTGTAATTAATTAATAATAATAATAATATTAATTTGGTGTAATTAGTTAAAAATAATAATAACATTTATATTAATAATAAATAACAGCACAATAAAAAACCATAGCAATTTTAAGTTGTCGTGATCAGATGTAGTTTACGTCTCTTTACAATTGGCACAACACTATCGTAAGTGAGAGGCGATGGATGGAAAAATTTTGCTGAAACGCAATGTGAAAATAAAACGTTCGAGATTAAAATATTGCACACGCGTGTCGCGAGTAGAAAAATATTTTTTTACGAGACTGCCACTCTTCCGATCGCAGTTACAGTCATCATAAGCACCTCGGTATCCGGCGTATTTAGAACTATCCATGTCAAATGTTATCTAAAGACTGGCGTCCGCTCCCTTGTCACGAAACGACGTCACCTCCTGCGCGGACGCAAGAGCGTCTCTCGCGCATGCTTCCGATAGGAAGGAAGCTTTTAAAAACTTCGCGACAAAGTATTCCGCAATAATCGACCCTTGTTTCAAGTTTCAACACGTCGCGCAAAATATTCGCGTGCGTGTAAAAAATTTCGTAATAACAGACTAGAGAAAAAGGGCGCTCGCGTGTATCACCCATCATATTCTCACGCTTCTATAATCGGCTATAGCAGTCTACAGCTTTGCTATAGTTAATAATCGATTATATAGGTTCTATCACACGCGTCATTTACGCTCCCCTCGAGGGAAGGTAGATAAGTTTAAAAAATTATTATATCTAAAATCTTAAAAAAAGAATTTGCTCTTGTTGCGTAGAGCATATTGAACAAGGATTCCAATAGCATATAAAAAGTGATAAAAAAAAATATTATATATTCTTAATATTAAATATTAAATTTTAAACTCTTTTACATTCACGAGAGACTTCACATCCTGTTTATACTTATGTACACTTCATTGGAGAATGTATCGGTACGTGGTGATGCAAAAAAATTTTTTATTCTAACAAACATTGAATTAAATAATCCATAAATACTTTATTTCTATTTTGAATTGGTATATCTCTGTTGTCATTCTATTAGTGTAATTATCTAATTGGAGATTATTACACCTACCGTACTGGAATGCTATATTAACATAATTTTTATACTTCTATCCTCGCTTTGCCAACAAAAATGATATGTAGCCAGCCGATGTTTTTAATAGCTAAAACATATACAAAAACATGTAATAAAATGAAAGTTTTTAATTTAGCGAATATACGGTGTTGACAATTTTGAGACAAAACCAATTTATTTTTTGTAAAAGTAATTTTGAATACATATGACGTTGTGTAATATTTGTTATTCGTTATATTTTCGTTCTAATGATTAAATAATACTTTTGTTGAGAAAAATACGAATTAAACAATTGGGTTGTTAATGTATGAAAAAGAATTTTCATTTTTTATATCCATTAAAGAAAGAGAAACTGCAAATGTGATACTTATATGTATATCTTTCCGGTATAATAATATAAATGGTAATTATTTATATTTATATATTTTATCACATAATAATCTTACGCTGCAGAATGTGGTCATCGTGAGAGGAAATATTTTTCCCGCCGTGATACGGAAGGACTGATTGGCTCGTCTCATTAATAGGATAAGATTCCTTGCCTCTCTCGGCTCTAGTTTGTACCATTCAAGATCGCACATAGCGCGATATACATCCTCGCACTTAACAATCAATAAGACATACTTAATAAGCAGAATAACTTATTGAGATAATGACATATGTGTGATGTGATGGTATTGTTACATAACAAATTTATATTCTATTTCTAAATTCTCTAAAGTGTGTAACGACTCACTTGCATTGTCACAATCTCCCCGGCGCCGCAATAAAGAAATGTATGCGTAAGCAAAATAGTAATACCAATTAATGGATAACATAATTGCGGAAAGGAAAAATTTTCTTCGGTGATCACCTGGACAATATACCTTGCTAATTAATAAAAACAGATTAATGTGAATCGGTTCATGCAATAATATGCGTTTTGAACAAAAATAAGAAGAAGTGGAAAATATTTCTTCCGATAAGAGTAAAAGTGCGTGGAACTCGTTAAAATAGAAGTCTTGTTAGGAAACTTACAGTAAGTAATAGAAATCCATGTAGACAAAATACAATACCGAAATAGATCACTAGACCAACACCATTAACGTAAAAGTATCTTCAATTATATTAGCAAATCTACAATATATTTTTAGTAAATGAATAATATATTTTTAATATATTTAATATATAATATAATACATCATATTATATATATATATATATATATATATATATATATATATATATATATATATTTCATAGAATATATAATTTTACAAACTATATATATATATATGTGTATAATATATATGTATATTTCATATTCATATTTATTTCACATTTTACATTTTAATTTATATTTTCTCTATCATTGATAATCTCTCGTTAAAAGTTACTCTTAATTTTTTAAACGCGTTATAATAGATTATATAGCGTATAAATAGATTTACACACGCAAAATTATTTATATTTCAACAGAAGTGCAAATAATAAAAAATGCAATATAATTACAAATAATTAAAACGTAAATAAAATGTCAGTAATAATAAACTTTCTGTCTGCTTCATTCTTAATTTGAAATAAAAAAATACAAACTATCTCTTTCTGTTTCTCTCTCTCTCTCTCTCTCTCTCTCTCTTTTCTCTCTTTACACACACATTGATACATTAAATTATTAGTCTTTTAAAATTTATTTTTTTCACGATAATGTACAATTGTGTTCCACAACCTTTTTAAAATCAATGCCAACAACATTTCTGTATTTTTGGATTATTATTATTGTTAGACCAATTACGAACAACTTAAAACAATTTCTGTCAAAAAAAACTTTCCTGGATTTTGTTTCTTATAATCATATTATTGATTGATATTTGCAGATACCTGATGAGCCGTAGATGTTTCACCACGTTGTTGCTCAGAATACGAATAAAATTCTGGCACGAAGTCAAAATGGCTATACGACCTCTGAAGTTCTCCAACTGGCCGCAGAAATGGAGGATCGCGAGTCCAAGGAAAGCGTCCACCGACGTGTAAGTAACAGCGGCCAGGAAGATGGTGATGGCTTGAATGACGTACGTCAGCTCGAATTGCGGGCTCGGATCTGTGTCGTAAAAATAATAAGTCTGCAACGGCAACGGTTTGCCCGGATCCGTGAGATTCGTCAAATGCCTTGTCAGCAACAGGCCGAAATACGGAAGAACGACGACCACGACAAACGCCAACACCATCATAACATATCCGCTGATGACGATCGCCCGAGCGATCTGCGCTCGTCCTATCATCACGTCCCTTTCCTTCACCGTTTTTAATTCCGTCCAGTCTTCCGCCATCATGTTCACGATGGATAAAAGCGCTTTGTGCGAAATACAGTAATCATTTACAAAATTGTATTACATTTTATTATTTCTCGTTTTAGAGAAACATTGAATAATAAGTGTCATATTTTAAGAACGTTCCTCTTCATATATTTTTTTTTATAGCGGATACGAATTAAAGACTGTAATTTTGATATTTTCGCGTAATACACTTCGGAATTATTCTAGCTGCACATACCTGTCCGTTTCCATCGCATGACGACAAGTTTCAACGAGACCATTAGCAAAGGTAAAGTAACTTGGAGATTGTCTACCATAAGTATCATATCGCCCCAGACTCGTATAAGGGAACATACGAGGGGAATACCGGAGATAAACGTCACTATAACGAAAATAATGGCCACGCGAAGATCGGAAGCGAACTTAGTCTTATTAGCAACTTCATCGCTTCTCGGCCATAAACCGATCAGTTCCAAACCTAAACGATTTAATTTCACCGCCCATACAAAATCTAGCAATATTTTAATATTAAAAAGTGAGTTTGAGAAATTAAGGGAAATTATATACCTTTAAATATAGGCTGAAAATACGAATTTTTTTAAAGACAGGTTTTAGTCTTTTAGACAAAATAACACTCTTTTTTAGAAAGTTTTTTCAGAAATTGTTTATGGAATTTAATTAAACTTTTATATTATTTAAACATATAAATATTTATCCATAAAAATTGATGCACAATTTATTTAAAGTAAATAATTATATATATATATACTTTTGAATAAAAAAAATTTGATTAAATCCCATAGTTTCTGAAAATAAAAAAATCCTAAAAAACCTCTTGTTTTCGATCTGTCTAAAGTTATATACTCTTTAATATAAAATACAAAAATTGTAGGTATATATTAAAATGTGCGAATCCCTAAAAACTCTGAAAGATTTATAAAACCAAAAATTGAAAATATAATTATGATCTCACGTATCTAATAATTCAATATATTTATCCATAAAAATTAATGCACAATTTATTTAAAGTAAATATTTATATATACACTTTTAAATAAAAAAAGTTGATTAAATCCCATAGTTTCTGAAAATAAAAAAATTCCTAAAAATCTCTTGTTTTCGGCCTGTGTCTAAAGGTAAATACTCCCAAATATAAAATACAAAAATTGTAGGTATATATTAAAATGTGTGAGTGCCTAAAAACTCTGGAAGATTTATAAAACCAAAAATTGGAAATAATTATGATAAAGAATTATAATTTCACGTATCTAATAATTCAATATTATAAAAAAAAATTGCATAATTTTGTTTAATCTCAGAATTACAGCAACTCTCGATTGTTGCAGTCACACTGCGATCGTAAAAGATTCACAAGCCAGTTCTGCTATATGGCAGTTTTTTATATTTAACTAACAATGCAAAAAAATTTTCGGCGAAAGTATCATTCTCACTGCGAATAACCGGGGGGAAAAAAATACGTAGTAGACGCTCGATACCTCTGTAACCCGAATGTTCGGAGGAAATGTCCATATCGAAGACTGAAGCTCCCTCCACGCGTCGTCGCATTGTCGAGGACGATGATCATCACGCATGCTCGCGACACGAGTGCGACAACCTGTGGCAGTCGCCCCAGGTCGAAGGAATGCATTAAATATTACAAATGTTACGCCCAGTTGATAACAGCCGTTCGTTTATCGCGCGACGAAACTTTATGCGAGCATAAGAGAGATACGTCGTAAAAGGCAACGATGTATCTACGCCATTAATAGAAAGGGAGTTATGTTGTGTTGAAGGTAAGTTCGTCGAACTTTTTGTTGTGCAAGTTTCTTCGTACTTTATAACGACGCAACAATCGCGTTCGCTTTGCGTAACGAGAGAAAATGTGTTGCATTTTTAATATCTATATAGAGGGATCCTTCCATAGCGAGGAAGACAGAAAAGCTTCAGTTACGCACACACAGAAAAAGATGCGGCGGAAAAAAACGTACAATGTCTCGTATAAATTGTAAGAATATCGTGAATGTTTACCTTAAAAACATATTTTTTGATAATAAATGTTAATAAATACGCTATACTATCAAATGGGATCTAATATATCTATGTATGTATATATTACACAGTTATTTCTTCAAAAATATATGTAAATTGTTTTTCGATAATTATAGTAATTACTATTAAATTATTATATACTCTTTTGACGATTTTTTAATCTTGGACGCGTAGATTGTTACATCTCGTAAATTCATTATTCTCATCTTTTTTACTATAATAACTTTAATATACGTAAAACATCTTCGTCTCTGATATTATTGATTAGTTCCACTTACGCGAATCAATAAAAAAAAATATCGCAAATTTTCGTGGGTAGGGATTCTAAATACATATAAACATTAAATATTACATTTACAATAATATAATTTATATAAATAACAAATTATTTCTACTCTCTAACCGTTACAGTTATTAGTTATTATTAATTTCTGGTTATAATTTTACCTGATCGAGAGGAAATGTGTTATTACTTATCCTCCTTCAATTTCTGAATAGATGATGTAACTTCTTTCATGCTTCAATCTCGCGATTTGCTAGTAAAAACGATATATAACCGGCCGACGTTTTTAATAGCTGAAAAACATACTTGTACATTTTTAGACGTGTGTGAGATTTCGCTTAAACTTGCAAAGAGAGATATTCTTATTACAGACTATTAATTATCTTACGCTGCAGAATGTGGTCATCGTTAGTGGAAATACTTTTCCCGCGGTGATGTGAAAGGGTTCGTTTGCTCGTAACATGAGTAAAATCAGGGTTCTTCCCTGTTTCGGTCCTAATCTGTACCACTCAAGATCGCACATAACGCGATACACTGCCTTGCACTTAGCACATACAGCACATATAATACGGATACTGTGTTATTTCAATCATATCGACAATTCTTTGGTAAATATCAATTAAAATTAAGATTCAATTAAATAGGGTTCTTTATCTCTGTGTAGAGAGAAACGAAAATATTAAAAAGAAATCTAAGCTTAATAGATATAAAAAAAATAAAAACTTAAACTTGACAAATTAATTTTAGTTAATATGTCTATAAAAACAATTTTATATATAATTGTAAAAAAACATGTATGTATATATGGGAAATTTCACGTCAAGTCGAACAAAACTCGACCTTTTTTGACTTCGTATTTTTTAAATCGAATGAAACTTTTTTCACGTAAAATATACATAAAATAAGGAGATACGTATTTTTGTATTTGTCCGAAATATTTTTTTTGCAGAAGTTATAAACAAAACAATTTTTGTGAAAAATGAAGAAGTTGTCAACTTCAAAAATTAATATCTCTGGTTATATTTGTCGTAGAGAAATTTTCAAAAATGCATTTTAAAGCTAAGGAAACAACCTTTTTTATAAAAATAGTTTAAGTTACAAACAATTGCTAATTACGATTGTTATAAATAATTGAAATGTTTAATAATTTTTTTCACCAAAAAGTACACTATTTAAAATTTTTGAAATAATGCTATTTCATTCTCCATTTCATTTTAAAAGTGTACATATTTTTTATTTTATAGAGAATCGATAGATTCTATTTTTTATATATTTTTAATGAATGAGGCGCCGCGCCGCATCGTGCCGCGTCACTGGCTCGACCAAGTAGCCTTCGGAAATCGGCGCGCCATAGCGCATAGCATACTACTTGGTCGAGTCAGTGACGCGCGCACGGCGCGGCGCCTCATTTATTAAAAATATATAAAAAATAGAATCTATTATTTCTCTATAAAATAAAAAATATGTACACTTTCAGAATAAAATGGAGAATGAAATAGAATTATTTAAAAAATTTTTAAAAGTGTACTTTTTGGTGAAAAAAATTATTAAACATTTCAATTATTTATAACATTTGTAATTATCAATTTTTTGTGACTTAAACTATTTTTATAAAAAACGTTGTTTCCTTAGCTTTAAAATGCATTTTTGAAAATTTTTCTACGACAAATATAACTAGAGATATTAATTTTTGAATTTGACAACTTCTTCATTTTTCACGAAAATTATGTTGTTTATAAATTCTACAAAATAAATATTTCGGACAAATACAAAAATACGTATCTCCTTATTTTATGTATATTTCACGTGAAAAAAGTTTCAATCGATTTACAAAATACATTTCTTGTCCGATTTGACGTGGAATTGCTCATATATATATAATGACGTTTTTTAAATAATTTAATATCAAACTCAATATGACAAATTGACAAATAAAACTATATGATGCGTACAAAAACTTATTATTAGCTTGAAAATATAGTTATTAAACTTGTTAAAATGCGTGATCTATTTTTATACCTATTATAACGTTATATTTATATTTCGTTTATGGATATATATATATATATATACAATATATAACTTACTTGTTCTGTTACAATCTCTCCGGCGCCACAATAGAGAAACGTGTGCCCCAATAAAGTAACAATACCGATCATTACGAAGCATACTCGTTGAGGGGACATGTTACTTATTTCGTCGCCAGTAAACACCTAGATAATACATCTTGTTAATTAATAATAATGTTACAATCACAGAGATAAGATACTCTACATAACTTTATATTATATTATCAAAAGTGAGGAAATACAAGAGAGAGAGAGAGAGAGAGATGTTTTTCGTGCACTTCTCACTGACACTTACAGTAACCAATAGAAATCCGAATAGACAAAATACAATACCAAAATAAAATACCAGTCCCAACATCATCAAAGTGAACGTATCTTCGATGTTTGCTGCGAATCTATAAATATAAATACGTTTTGCAAGATTTCACAAAAATTACAATTAACAAAAGACACATGAGCTTAATTATACAGTTTAACAAAAAATAACTTTTTTTTCAAACACAAGAAAGAGAATAATCATTTCCCATAGTTATTCCATATTGAATTTTGACGACTTCGGCTTTTAAGTTGCTGTTCGAAAAAATAGTCCATTTTTGCAACAGTAATCATAAATTTCTCAAAATTGTGACGTGATGGATTCGGACGCCAGAATCGTATACAGCGTCAAAGAAACTATGGGAAATTATTATTCTCTCTCTTGTATATTTTTTTTTTTTTTTGAACTGTGTTATTATACATAAAAATATTTTCTACTTGTCATTTTAATTATAACAACTGAAATTCGTAGAAACACCTTATCAGTCGTATATGAGTCTGCACGTTGTCGCGCAGAGCGCTATCGAAATCTTTGCGCGAGGCCAAACCGACCAGTCGGTGTCTAAAATTCTCCAACTGACCGCTAACGTGAAAGATCGCCAGTGCAAGAAAAGCGTCCACCGATGTGTAAGTTATCGCGCCCAAAAACATTGTCGCGGCTTGGATGACAAGCGTGAGCTCGAACTGCGGGCTCTTGTCCGTGTCGTAGAAATAATACGCCTGAAAGGGTAACAGTCTGCCGTGATCCGTGAGATTCGTCAGGTGCCGATAATGTAGACCGAACGACGGAAGAACGATGAGCACGGTGAACGCGAATGTCATCAAAGTGTATCCGCAAATCAGGACCAGTCGAGCAGCCCGGGCTCGTCCGATCATCACGTCCCTCTCTGTGTTTACCCTCAATTCCACCCAATCTTCCGCCATCATTCTCACGATGAGCGAGACAGCTTGGAAATTTAATAAAATCGCGTCCATTTCTTTTTTTTTTTTTAAAGGTACGTGAAGAAGAGACATTAAGTTATATTTTTAAATATTAGAAATTTAAAAAAAGATGTCGCGACATCACATACTCTGCTATTTTCTTATAATCTAGAAATATAAACCTTTCTCTCTCTCTCTCTCTTCCTCACACACAATTAAAATTATTACAAATTTATATATATACATATATGTAAAGAGTAAATAAATATATTAATAATTTAAAATAACTGAAATATATTTTTAATTCTACAAATTTTTTAAAAATGTTTTTTAAATTAAATTTAAATGTTAGTGTTAAATTTTAAAAAATTAAAAAATTTTATTATTTAAACATATATTTATCAAATGTAATTAAATTTAGAAAAATTAAAATTATTGGAAAAATATATAACATTATTGTACAGATTATATATTTCTTTATAATACATTTTTTTTATATGTAATTTTTGGCTTCTCTCTCTCTTTCTCACTCTTTTTAATGCCACAATCTATGAATAAATCATGACTGCAATGAGACATCAAAAGTCGCAAAATAAAATTCGACAAAGAAACAAAAACATTATATGCAATAATTTCAGACATACCTGTACGTTTCCATCGCATGATGATCAGTTTCAGCGAAACCACCAGTAAAGGTAAAGTAACTTGGAGGTTGTCTATCATGAGAATCATATCGCCCCAAATACGTACGAGAGAACATATGAGAGGGACTACTGACAGGAAAGTTACTATGACGAAAATGACGCTCACGCGAAGATCGGAAAGGAAGCTGCTCTTAGCTGCTTTATCGGTTCCAGGCCATAAACCGATCAACTCCAAGCCGATCCGATTAAGTTCAATCGCCCACACAAAATCTAAGAAGAATTTTAACATAAAATAGTTAAAAAGTTTGTTAAGAAATATTAAATATATCTATATACCAAAAATTTGAAAATTAAAAATGTAAGGTTTTGATATAATACAATCTAAGGTTTTATAGATTTAATCACTTATAAAAATGAAAAAAAATTTCGTTATTCAATCTTCTCAGAGCCAAATAAAAATGCAAAAGATTTATGAGTTTATAAATCTAAATACACATCTAAAGTTGCAATGGCGGAAAGGTTTATCCATTGATCGAGCAGCGAAAGATACAAGAAGATGAACTATATCACTAGAAATGCAACATATGTGTACAAATTAATTCTCTCTCTATTATTATATATAAATATATATCTTTTGGATTAATATAATTTTATAATTAATTATACAAAAGCTTCTCGCAAAGATAATATACATCGTGAGTGAAAGTACGTGTGGTAAACGCTCGATACCTCTGTAACCTGAATGTTTGGTAATGTCCATGTCTCGAAGACTAAGATGCTGAAGAGAAGCTCGCCACTCCGAAAGTTGCGAAAAATGATCATCGCGCATGCTCGCGATGCGAGTGCAACAACCAGGTTGTGTTTCCTTCATACATTAAATATTACAGATGTGCTATCCCCAGTTGATGACAGTTTCTACGTCTCATAAAAAAAAACTTTAGAAGCATAAGAGACAACAATGTGCACTAATAAAAAGGGAGGAATGTTATGCCACTTTATGCATAGCGAGCTCGTCGAACTTGTTACGCAAGTTTTTTTTTAGCTTCACCATACATATACTTTACTTCGTAACAAGAGATAATGGCACAGTTGAATTTTTAATAGATCTCTGTAGGAGGAGTATGAGAACAGGAAAAAACTGCGATGAAAAAAAAAGATGATACGAAAAAAGTGGCAAAGGTACGACGTTCCATAAGCTATACCTCTGTATATACTTCGAATTTCTATCGTAAAACTACGTTCTTGGATATGATACGGTGAATAATTACAGTACGCGCGAAGTGACAGTATAATATAAATTTTATAATTATCTGTTGTACTGTTACAAATTTTTAAAGATTCCTAATTTTTGAATTCACACAATTAATTGATTTATGTCAAATTTTAGAGTCCAATGTATTTTTTTAATACGAGACACGATGGATGAAATATAATTATCTTATTTTTCTTATAAATTTGTATGAAACGATAAAAAAGTAGATATGATAAATTTAAGAAAGCAGATTCTCTCACACACACACACACATATATCGAAACATCAGGTAACATATTTCTGCAATAATAAAACGATAAATAATAAAGAACGAAATAAGTAAAACAAATATTTTTCTTTTACCGTAAACACACAAATTATCAACTTTTATTCATAATTATCTAATTAGCAACATTTTCCCCCTCATTACCCCGATAAATATACTAGTAATTTATCTGCTTTAATCCCGCTTTGCCAGTAAAAACGATATATAGCCAGCCGATGTTTTTAATAGCTGAAAAACAATATACATCTCTACTTAGATGTGTCGAGATGAACGAGATCGCGTTGAGTGTGCGAGAAGATATTTTAATGTGAATTATTAACATAATCTTACGCTGCAAAATGTCGTCATCGTCAGCGGAATGATCTTTCCTGCAGTGATGCGAAAGGGTTCACTGGCACGTATTATTAATAAAGTTAGGCTTCTTGCTTCTCTTGACTCCAGTTTGTACCAATCAAGATCGCACAGGGCACGATATATCGCTTCGCACTTAACATTTATATACATAATGACACGTGGATATCCCAATCTGTCAACCGCTTCCACAAACATTAGTTAATCTTAATTGTTAAACTTGAACATAATATGGGATTCTAGTTTCGTCTTTCTTTATTCGAAAGAGACCAAGAAATTAATTAGACTCGAATATAATTAATGTTTATGGAAACGTGTATGTACATGAAATATAAATTGTATATAAATATAAGCTAATAATTCTCTAAATATATGTGCTTTCTTGGTAATTTAGTTGACAAATAACATAAAATAAGAAACGTGAGATTATGACGTACAAATCTGTTTGTTGATTCGAAAATATACGTTTATTGAACTAATTAAACATCCATCACTGCGATTAATTGCGATAGCACATGACGCGTTAAATTGATATTAAAATCATTCGATACATTTCGAATAAGATTTATTACTTACTTGCTCTGCTATAATTTCGCCGGCGCCGCAATAAAGAAACGTATGCACTAATAGAGTAACGACACCAACCATCACGTAGCTTACTCGTGAGAGAGAGACATCGTTTTCTGCATCGGTGATCACCTAATGAGTACAACATATGTTTTATTATTTATTGGAACACAGATTAATAGATATAAATTTTTCGGGATATAAATAAAAGTATTATAATTGTAGACAAGATATCACGCAATTTTATGTATTTTAAAAAATGAAGAAAAACATGCTTATTAACATTTGTAACATATGTTTTACCAAACTTACAGAGAGCAACAGAAATCCATACAGACAAAATACGATAGCAAAGTAGAATACTAGACCCAACATCATTAAGGCAAATGCGTCCTCGATTTTATCGGCAAATCTACAAGAGTACAAGCGTGTTTAAAGGAGATATACTCAAAACAACGATATATATTCAAATGTAACCGACGAAGAACTTCGTAGAAAAATCAAAGAGCTAGAAAATCTGCGAAAAAACCTATATACAGTCACGTCGGCGCCTACATAAGTATTTTTTACAACATCGAAACCACACGCACCTACAAAGAACTTAATATTTAAGGGTGAAAATTATATAATATAAATTGTCTTTATATTTATAATTATATAAATTTTATTATTACATTTATTTATTTATATTTCAATAAATAAAATAAATTAAATTAAATTAAATTAAATTAAATTTTATCATATTCTTTTATTTATATTTATAATTATATAATATAAATATTTGTGCAAGGCTCAACTCTTTCGTCGAGCACTTTTCCCGCTGTGTGAAACGTCATACTATTGTAATTAAAATCTGGGGAAACCTGATGAGCCGCAGATGAGCGATCACGCTGTTGCGTAGAGCGCAATCGAAATCCTTGCGCGAGGCCAAGCTGGATAATCGGCGTCTGAAGTTCTCCAGCTGGCCGCAGATGTGGAGGATCGCGAGCCCGAGGAAAGCGTCCACCGACGTGTAAGTTATAGCCGCGAAGAAGATCGTCGCGGCCTGAATGAGAAACGTCAACTCGAACTGCGGACTCTTATCGGTGTCGTAGAAGTAATATGTCTGCAGCGGCAACGGCCTGTCCCGATCCGTGAGATTCGTTAGGCGTCTGAACGGCAGATCGAAGCAAGGAAGAACGATGACCCCGGTGAACGAGAATGTCATCAGAACGTATCCGCAGATCACGATCAGCCGTGCGGTCCGCGCACGTTTCACCATCACGTCCCTCTCCGCGTCTACTTTCGGCGCCATCCAGTCTTCTGCCATCATTTTCACGATGGGTAAGAGAGCTTTAAAATATAATAGGATGTGATGTATAAAATTGGGCCGCGTACGCATTGAATTTTTTATATTTGCATTTCTTATTTATTTATTAATTCGCGAAACATGAAAAGAGAATCGTTGATAGTTCAGAGGAAGATTGCCTAATCGCATCACTTTTCGAAAAAGATTATATATTTTAAAGATTATTTATTTTTCTATTCGAGGTAGTATTTTTGAATACACTACTGTAAAGATGGATATTTTTTAATTTTTTCGAAAATTTTTACTAACTTCTAAGTATAAAAGAAGTTAGAAACCTTTGCAACCGATGCGATTTAGACAACGGGTCTCTTAAATTTCATAAGTTGTCAAAATTGCACTCACATATATTATATATTGAAAAAAAAAACACTTTGTCAAGTTTGGAAAATAGAATTATTTTTTATAAGCTGTTATATACAGAATAAACAACATAATTTAATGTTAAGAATAATATAAACTATATTAAAAATATATCTAATCGCAATTTTTTTAATTTACATACATAAACGACACGTCTAGCAACAAATTATTTGAAATTGTGAGGTATCAGGAGAGATAAAGAGTGTGTGTGCTCTAAATTATAATTAATCTATTTAAATGTAACAGATGAATTTATAAATCTAGTGGTGCGATTTATAGGAGTCTGTGCGATTTAGACGACTTTTTCTCCTATATTTCAACTCTTCTGTATAATTTCCGATTTTTAATATAATATAGATATGCAATTCGAGACGAAGGGCAGGAACCTTAAATTAAACGCTTCACGTTTAGAAGAATTCTAAGCACATACCTGTTCGTTTCCATCTAATGATAACAAGTTTCAATGAGACCACCATCAGGGGTAAAGTAATCTGCAAGTTATCTATCACGAGTATCATATCGTACCGAACTCGAATAAGGGCGCATACGAGAGGAATACCGGAGACGAACGTTATAATAACGAAAATGATACCTACACGAAGATCGGACGCGTAGTTATCCTTAGCTACTTCGTTCGTTTTGGGCCATAAACCGACCAGTTCCAAACCGAATCGATTTAATTCCACCGCCCACACAAAATCTAACAAAAGTTCAACATTGCAAAAACAATATATAAAGACACCAAAAATCTAAAGAAAAATGCAGAGATATAAAAATCCAAAAGAGTCTCAGACTTTTCCAAAATTTTCATAAATCTATTCATTTAATATAATAAAAAAAATGATGATCTGAATTTTAATGTAAAAGAAAGTTTCACACATTATATGCGTAAAAATATAGAAAATTATAGAAAAATGTAACATAATCAATGTAAAACAACTGACCCTATTATGCAATAATTATTGTTTTAATGTAGCAATATAATAATACCAAGAATTTTCTCACAAGGCAAATCTCAAGATAAGCGCGAAAAATACATGATAAAAACTTGATACCTCTGTAGCCGGAATAATATTCGGAAGCGTCCATGACGAAGACTAAAATGCGCGGAACTTCTCGCCAATCTATGGCAAAAAAATGTTCGTCACGCATGCTCGAGACGCAAGTGTGACAACCTGCTGCTTCTCATCGAGGGGTGCATTAAATATTCAAACTGCACTCTCCTCCTCAGGCGATTACAGTCGTTGGTCTCATAACAAAACTTTACAGACACAAAAATAAGCCGTAAAAAGCGTGCGAATGCCTAATAAGATGAGAAAATATGAGGAATAATATGTATCGCGTTATTCGTTGAACTTATTAAAAGTTTCTCTTCATACTTTGTTATGCACGCGTACGGAAAGAGAAACATTGGCATGTAGATCCATTTTTAATGGATTTTTATATAGCGAACACGCGAAACACAGAGAAATTGTAGTTAAGAAAAAAAAAGAAGAAAAAAGGCATCGCATTGCACGTTGTTACGCGTATTTTTTTTAATATTCGTTGCAAAGATATATCCGTTAATATGACACATGTGTATGAATATCGTATCAAGGGGATTACGTATCTTATAGTTCTCTTTAGCGTCAATGAAGTACACATACATATAGATATTGAAATTTTTTCGCGCAAGTCTTCGTTCAGAGCTTCTCATTCTCTTCTTTTCGTCGTGCTTTTTGCATGATATAATCGACCTAAAAAATTGTAAAATCGCAATTTTATAGCAGCAATTAAAAATATGTTTGAACACATCATCATAGAGAATAAAATAATACGACCTGGCTGGTTTTTGCATCTCTTGCGCCTGTACTGCGAAAACTGACGCTAATAACATTCCAATTGCAGAATCCATGCAACCTGATTCATCTCACAATATTGAAATTCGGTAAGATATTAAACAGAAGTCTTTAATTATTTTTTAAAATAAAGCCACATACACAAAAAACGCATAAACAGTAAAGAAAAAGGTTTAAACAATAGATCCACTTTCTTCAAATCGAGAAGAAAGCAACACAGGAATCTCAAGTTCTTATTGGAGCATTTCTGTTTCGGACACCATCTGCCATACGATAATATATTTTACAATAAATATAATACAGTAAGATGTAAAACTTTACTTCTACAATAATATTAATTTAATTCTCATTTTCTTTAACAAATGAATAATAATGTATATTTAATTCCGTATTGCTAGTAGAAAAGATATATAGCCAGCCGATGTTTTCAATAGCTGAAAATAATATATATCTTTATTTAAGAACAAAGATTTTGCGAAAAAAAATAATTTTTAACGAAAATATATGATAATATAAACTATGTGCTTTTTCATTTATATTTGTTACAAAAATTTTGTATATCTACATAAATAAAGGGAAGAAAGTTTATCTTGATAAAAGTTTAGTATTAAGATAAAAATTGAAACATTTAAAAAAAATATTCTGATTAAATATTTATTAAAAAAAGTTAGCAGAAGAAAATACATGCTATCTGTCTCTCTCTCTCCCTCCCCCCCCAGATTAAAAAAATAAATATAATTAATAATTAAATTTTGATACATCCGAAAAAGCATAGCTAAACTAGAGAAGCAGATGTTAATAAATTATTAATATTCTTACGCTGCAAAACGTGGTCATCGTTAGCGGAAAAACTTTTCCGGCAGTAATGCGAAAGGGTTCCTTGGCTAATAACGTTAGTAGAATGAAATTTCTCGCCTTGCGCGGTTCCAGTGTATACCAATCAAGATTGCAAATAGTACGATATACCGCGTCGCACTTAATAAAAATACAATATATATATAAATACTTATATAAACAACAAAATTTTCGTGAAAAAAAGAAGTTGTCAATTTTCAAAATTAATATCTCTGGTTATATTAGTTGTGGAAATATTTAAAAAAAGCGTTTTAAAGCTAAGGAGACAACCTTATACATATATAACACATATGTGCCAATATATAAAATATATACACATTATATATATATATATATATATATATGTATTTTTATTATATATATATATATATATGTATGTGTATTTTTACTAAGTGCGATATACTGTACTAACGTGTATGAAAGCGAGCCACATTAAATATGGATACATATACATATTTATATATAATACAATAATATAAATTAATTATATGTATGTATTTGAAATTATTAAAATATTTAAATATCCATTTTTATTATTACTTACTTTCATAAATGTTAGTAAAAATTAAATACTTATTTTAATATTTTCAAATTTAATATTCTTAATTTTATTTTATAAAACCCTAGAATCAAAAAACTTATTTAATTTTAATAAATTAACATTAATTGACATTTATAAGAATAACTATATAAAATATATGTTTATTAAAAATATACAATAATATGTAAAGTAATAAAGATATAGTTATTTATTGACATCAAAATTGATGAATGGTAAATGGCAAACACAACTATATACATACAAAAAGTATTTATTTGCAGAAACATGATTATATGGGTTGCAGACTTATTATAATGCAAAAATTAATTTGATGTAAAATAATGTGCAATGCTAATTGTGATGTATAAATGTGATTTACTTGTTCGGATATTAAATCTCCGCCAAAGCAGTAGAGAAATGTTTGCAGAAGCAGAATAATGACAGCAATTATCATGTAACTTATTTGTGAGAAACTTACAATGTGTACATTTTCGTCAGTAATCACCTAAATAATATAATATTCTAGTATAATCAACGAAATAAAATATTTTGTTAATTAATAAAAACAGATATATGTAAATTAAGTAGACAATCACGTCACATGTACGTCAAAATATGTCTTACTAAATAGGACTTACTGTTATCAATATAAATCCGTATATACAAAACAAAATACAAAACTGAAGTACCAATACAAACAATATTAATGTAAATGTGGTTTCCATATTATTGGCGTATCTACATAAATTTATATACAGAAAGATATTATATTAAAATTTTCAAATTGTACATAGTAATAATTACATATAAAATATTTCTTTTTATTTAATACTGCATTATTTACCAAATTTATATTTCGGCATTTTCTAATAATAATGTATACATAAATATAGTTCTCAAATTCTGTAATTTATTAAAAATAAAAAACAAGAATTTCGACAAACGGCGAGTCTCAAAAGTAAAATTTTCGCAACACAAAATTGATTCCAAATTGAATAAAAAATAGAAAGAGTAAAAAGAAATCTATGACATATAATTACATATATGCTAAAAATATCAGTATACAAGTTGATAACAAGTTTATAACATCAAAGAAACAATGTCTAAGCTAAATTTAATATTTAACAATTAAAAGAACCTTTTGCAGGACTTAAGTTTTCTCAAAGATTTTGCCGAAATTTCATTATATTGTTACAATCAAAACCCACCTGATAAGACGTAAATGAATAATTATGCTGCTACTCAAAGCTCTGTTGAAATCTTTGCACGAGGCCAAACTGGCCATTCGACGCTTCAAGTTCTCCAACTGGCCGCAGATATGAAGGATTACGAATCCAAAAAATGCAATTACTGATGTGTAAATTATAGTTGTCAGAAAGATCGCTATGGCTTGAGCGAGAAATGTCAATTCAAATAGCAGACCTTGATCTGTGACGTAAAAATTAACCATTTGCAGCGCTAATGGTTTGTCACGATCCGTGAAATTCGTTAAATGTCTGCGTGGAAGGTGGAAATACGGAAAAACGATGAGCATAATAAATGCCGATATTGTTATAACATATCCATAAATTATAATTAGTCGAGCGGTCCGAGCTCGCTTTAACATTACATCTCTATCAGCGCTTAACTTTGGCGCTAACCAATCCTCCGTTATTATGTTTACGATGGATGAGAGAACTTAAAAATATATAAAAAAAAATATCGGTAATATGAAGAAAAATATCGAATTACATTTGCAGCTACTTTTTAATATACATATCGAAAAGAAAGTTATCGTACACATATGTTAATTTATTCCAACAATACAATACATTGTGTTCATAAATCATATACAATTTTTTGTTATCATAATCTGATGTGTGATTGTAGTAATATGTCAAGCATTGTAGAAAGTATTTTATCAAAAAATGAAATGTGAACGTTTTACTTCAAATAGTTCTAAATATACCTGTCTGTTTCCATCGCATAATAACAAGTTTCAACAAAACCACCGTTATAGACAACGTAAGTCGCAAATTGTCAACCATCAGCATCATGTCGCCCCAAACTTTCATAAGTGAATACACAAGCGGAACACCAGAGACAAATGTTATCATAAAGAAAGTAAAGCCCACGCGAATGTCAGATCCGAATCCTTTCATAGCGACTCCATCAGATTTAGGCCATAAGCCGATTAAATTTAAACTCAGACGGTTTAGTTTAATTGCCCACACATAATCTAGATAGATTTTTTTTAAAATAAAAAACATGAATAAACTAATTATATATAAATGCATATGTAGATTGTAAAATTTTGATAAAAAGTAATAGAAATGCAATGACATGTAAATGGAACACTATATTAACTTAAAAGATATTATTAGAGACATATACATATATATAGAATATACTACAAGTGGAAAATGTATAACATCGGCTTAGTACCTCTGTAATCTGAAGATTCCGACACGTCCATATCGAAGACTAACACAAATGTGCTGAGGAGTTCCGTCTTTCCCATCCTATGATAAAATAAGTATCACGCATGCTCGTGAAACGAGTGCAATAACCTGGCTGCTTCATCGAAGGATGCATTAAATATTAAAGATGCTACTTTCAGTTGCTTACAGTTGCCTGTTTCATAACAAGACTTTACAGGCACAAACATAAGTCGTAAAAGCGTGAATGCCAAGATGAGAAAATATGAGAAATATGATGTATCACATTATTAAACTTTTTAAAAGTTTCTTTTCATACTTCGCTATGCACGCGTACGGAACAAGAAACATTAGCATGTACTTAGATGCATTTTTAATAGATTTTTATATCGCGAACATAGAGAAACTGCAATTAAGAAGAAAAAAAAAAGAAAAAAAGATCGCATTGCACGTTGTGCCGCGTATTTTTTTGAGTATTCGTTCTAAAGACATATCCGTTGATGTGACACATGTGTATCAATATCGAATTAAGTAGATTATGTATCTTATAGTTGCTTTAGCATCAATGAAGTTCACATATGTATATATAAATTTTGAAATTTCTTCGCGTAAGTCATCGTTCAGAGCCTCTCATTCTCTTCTTCTCGTCGTGCCGTTTGCATGATAAAATCGACCTAAAAGATTGTAAAATCGCAATTTTATAGCAGCAATTTAAAAAATGTTTGAACACATCATCATAGAATACAAAATAATACGACCTGTCTGGTTTCTGCATCTCTTGTGTCTCTGCTGCGAAACCTGACGCTTGTAACATTCCAATTGCAGAATCCACGCAACCCGATTCTTCTCATAATATTGAAATTCGGTAAGATATAAAACAAAAGTCTGTCACTTTTTTTAAATAAAGCCACATACACAAAAAACGCATAAACAGTAAAGAAAAAGACTTAAACAATAGATCCGCTTTCTTCGGATCGAGAAAAAAGCAACACAGGAATCTCAAGTTCTTATTGGAGCATTTCTGTCTTGGACACCATCTGTCATACGATAATATATTTTACAATAAATATAATACAGTGAGATGTAAGACTTTACTTCTACAATAATATTAATTTAATTCTCATTTTCTTTAACAACTGAATAATAATGTATTTTTATATAATTTTTAATTCCGTATTGCTAGTAGAAAAGATACATAGCCAGCCGATGTTTTCAATAGCTGAAAATAATATATAACTTTATTTAAGAACAAAGATTTTGCAAAAAAAAATAATTTTTAACGAAAATATATGATAATATAAACTATGTGCTTTTTCATTTATATTTGTTACAAAAATTTTTTATATCTACATAAATAGAAGGAAGAAAGTTTATCTTGGTAAAAGATTAGTATTAAGATAAAAACTGAAACATTAAAAAAAAATATTCTGATTAAATATTTATTAAAAAAAGTTAGCAGAAGAAAATACATGCTATCTGTCTCTCTCTCTCTCCCCCCCCCCAGATTAAAAGAATAAATATAATTAATAATTAAATTGTGATACATCCGAAAAAGCATAGCTAAACTAGAGAAGCAGATGTTAATAAATTATTAATATTCTTACGCTGCAAAACGTGGTCATCGTTAGTGGAAAAACTTTTCCGGCAGTAATGCGAAAGGGTTCCTTGGCTAATAACATTAGTAGAATGAAATTTCTCGCCTTGCGCGGTTCCAGTGTATACCAATCAAGATTGCAAATAGTACGATATACTGCGTTGCACTTAATAAAAATACAATACGATATATATAAATACTTATAAACAACAAAATTTTCGTGAAAAAAAGTTGTCAATTTTATAATTTAATATTTCCGATTATATTTGTCGTGGAGATATAAAAAAAATGCGTTTTAAAGCTAAGGAGACAACCTTATATATATATAAAACACATATGTGCCAATATATATCATATATAACATATATACACATTATATATATATACATATATATATGTATGTATGTATTTTTATTTTATATATATATATACATATGTGTATGTGTATTTCTACTAAGTGCGGTATACTGTACTAACGTGTATGAAAGCGAGCCACACTAAATATGAATACATATACACATATATTTAATACAATAATATAAATTAATTATATGTATGTATTTGTAATTATTATAATATTTAAATATTTATGTTTATTATTACTTACTTTCATAAATGTTAGTGAAAATTAAATATTTATCTTAATTTTATTAAAATTTAATATTCTTAATTTTATTTTATAAAACCCTAGAATCAAAAAACTTATTTAATTTTAATAAATTAACATTAATTAACATTTATAGGAATAGCTATATAAAATATATGTTTATTAAAAATTACAATAATATGTAAAGTAATAAGGATATAGTTATTTAGCGACATCAAAATTGATCAATGGTAAATGGCAAACACAATACATACATATTATATACATACAAAAAGCATTTATTTTTGCAGAAACATGATTATATGGATTGCAGACTTATTATAATGCAAAAATTGATTTGATGTAAAATAATGTGCAATGCTAATTGTGATGTATAAATGTGATTTACTTGTTCGGATATTAAATCTCCGCCAAAGCAATAGAGAAATGTTTGCAAAAGCAGACAGATGACAGCAATTAACATGTAACTTATATGTGAAAAATTTACAATGTGTATATTTTCGTCAGTAATCACCTAAATAATATAATATTCTAATATAATTACCACAATAATATATTTTGTTAATTAATAAAAACAGATGGATATATGTAAATTAAATAAACAATCACGCCAAATGTACGTCAAAATATGTCTTAATAAATATGACTTACTGTTATCAATATAAATCCGTATATACAAAACAAAATACAAAACTGGAGTACCAATACAAACAATATTAATGTAAATGTGGTTTCCGTATTATTGGCGTATCTACATAAATATATATAGAAAGATATATTGAAATTTTCAAATTGTACATAGTAATAATTACATATAAAATATTTTTTTTATTTAATACTGCATTATTTACCAAATTTATATTTCGGCATTTTCTAATAATAATGTATACATAAATAGTTCTCAAATTCTGTAGTTTATTAAAAATAAAAACAAGAATTTCGACAAACGGCGAGTCTCAAAAGTGAAATTCTAGCAAAAGGAAAATCTATTCCAAATTGAATAAAAAGGAGAAAGAGTATAAAGAAATGTATGACATATAATTACATATACGCTAAAAATATCAATATACAAGTTGATAACAAGTTTATAACATCAAAGAAACGATGTCTCTAAGCTAGGTTTAATATTTAAAAATTAAAAAATCTTTTTGCAGGACATAAATTTTCTTATAGATTTTGCCGAAATTTTATTGTATTGTTACAATCAAAACCCACCTGATAAGACGTAAATGAGTAATTATGCTGCTACTCAGAGCTCTGTTGAAATCTTTGCACGAGGCCAAACTGGCCATTCGACGCTTCAAGTTCTCCAACTGGCCGCAGATATGAAGGATTACGAATCCAAAAAATGCAATTACTGATGTGTAAATTATAGTTGCCAAAAAGATCGCTATGGCTTGAGCGAGAAATGTCAACTCAAATAGCAGACCCTGATCTGTGACGTAAAAATTAACCATCTGCAGCGCTAACGGTTTGTCCCAATCCGTGAAATTCTTTAAATGTCTGCGTGGAAGATGGAAATACGGAAAAACGATGAGCAAAATATATGCCGATATTGTTATAACATATCCATAAATTATAATTAGTCGAGCGGCCCAAGCTCGCTTTATCATTACATCTCTATCAGCGCTTAACTTTGGCGCTAACCAATCCTCCGTTATCATGTTTACGATGGATGAGAGAACTTGAAATTATAAAAAAATGCGATATCGGTATTGTGAAGATAAGTATCGAATTACATTTGCAGCTACTTGTTAATATTCATATCGAAAAGAAAATCATCGTACACATATGTTAATTTATGCCAACAATACAATACATTGTGTTCATAAATCATATACAATTTTTTGTTATCATAATCTGATGTGTGATTGTAGTAATATGTTAAGAATTGTGAAAAGGAAAAAAATGAAAAATCAAAAAATGGAATGTGAACGTTCTACTTCAAATAGTTCTAAATATACCTGTCTGTTTCCATCGCATAATAACAAGTTTCAACAAAGCCACTATAACAGACAACATAAGTCGCAAATTGTCAACCATCAGCATCATGTCGCCCCAAACTCTCATAAGTGAACACACAAGCGGAATACCAGAGACAAATGTTATCATAAAGAAAGTAAAGCCCACGCGAATGTCAGGCCCGAATCCTTTCATAGCGACTCCATCAGGTTTAGGCCATAAGCCAATTAAATTTAAACTCAGACGGTTTAGTTTAATTGCCCACACAAAATCTAGATAAATTTTTTTTGATGATATAAGAAACATGAATAAGCTAATTACATACTAATTATATTAAATGCATATGTAGATTGTAAAATTTTGATAAAAGATAATAGAAATGCAATGACATGTAAATAAAACACTATATTAACTTAAAAGATTTTAGAGACATAGAATATACTATAAGTGGAAAATGTATAACATCGGCTTAGTACCTCTGTAACCTGAAGATTCCGACACGTCCATATCGAAGACTAACACAGATGTGTCGAGGAGTATCGTCCCGTCTTTCCCATCCCTGATGAAATAAGTATCACGCATGCTCGTGAAACGAGTGCAATAACCTGGCTGCTTCATCGAAGGATGCATTAAATATTAAAGATGCTACTTTCAATTGCTTACACTTGCCTGTTTCATAACAAGACTTTACAGGCACAAAAATAAGTCGTAAAAAGCGTGAATGCCAAGATGAGAAAATATGAGGAATATGATGTATCACATTATTAAACTTTTTAAAAGTTTCTTTTTATACTTCGCTATGCACGCGTACGAAACGAGAAACATTGGCATGTAGATGCATTTTTAATAAATTTTTATATCGCGAAACACAGAGAAACTGTAGTTAAGAAGAAAGAAAAAAGAAAAAAGGCATCGCATTGCATGTTGTTACGCGTATTTTTTTGAGTATTTGTTTCAAAGCATATTCGTTGATATGACACATGTATATGAATATCGAATTAAATAGACTATGTATCTTATAGTTGTCTTTAGCATCAATGAAGTACACATACATGTAAATATTAGAATTTCTTCGCGCAGATCTTCTGATTCAGAGCCCCCCATTCTCTTCTCTTCGTCGTGTCTTTCGTTTACTAAGACCTGTCTAAAGGACTGTACAATCGCAATTATATAGCAACAATTTAAAAAATGTTTGAACACATCATTATAGAGTGCAAAATAATACGACCTGGCTGGTTTCTGCATTTCGAAAGTTGCGCTTCAACTGAGAAAACTGACGCTGGTAACATTTCAATTGCAGAAGTCACGCAAAAAGATTCATCTCACAACATTGACATTCGGTAAGATACAATACAAAAATCTGTAATTATTTCTTTAAATAAAACCACATACACAAAGAACACATAACAATAAAGAAAACGGTTTAAATTATAGATCCGCTTTCTTCGGATCGAGGAGAAGGCAGCACACGAATTTCAAGTTCTTATCGAAGCATTTCTGTCGTGGATACTATTTCATGTCACACAATAATATATTTTACAATAAATATCATATATCAGGTGTAAACAATATAAAATTTTACTTTTGAAATAATATTAATTTCTCATTTTCTTTAACAACTGAATAATAAAATATTTTTATATAATTTTTAATTCCGCATTGCTAGTAGAAAAGATATGTAGCCAGCCGATGCTTTTAATAGCTGAAAATAAGATATATCTTTATTTAAGAACAAAGATTTTATGAAAGAGAAGATAATTTTTGACGAAAATTTATGAAAATATAGACTATATTTTTCTTCGTTTAAATTTGTTACAATAATTTTTTTATATTTACATGATTTTTAATTCCGTTTTGCCAATAGAAAAGATATATAGCCAGCCGTTGTTTTTAATAACTGAAAATATATACATATATCTTTATTCAAGAACAAAGATTATTTGAAAGAGAATATAACTTTTAACGAAACTATATAAACGATGTGCTTTTTTATTTATTTTTATTACAATAATTATTTATATTTATATAAATAGAGAGAAAATACTCTCTTGGCGTAAAAGTTTAATGCTAAGATAGAAATTATAACTCTTAAAAATATCCTAATTAAATATTTGTTAAAACTAACTTAGCAGAAAAAGGTACATCGCTGTATCTTCCTCTTTCCCTTTCACCCTCTCTCCCAAAGATTAAAAGAATAAATATAATTAATAATTTAACTTTTTGTCAGATCTGAAAAAGCATCGCTAAATTAGAGAAGCAGATTATTAATAATCTTACGCTGCAGAAAGTGGTCATTGTTAGCGGAAGAACTTTTCCCGCAGTAATGCGAAAGGGTTCCTTGGCTACTAACATTAGTAGAATAAGGTTTCTCGCCTTGCGCGGCTCCAATGAATACCACTCAAGATCGCAAATTGTACGGTATATTGCGTCGCACTTAATAAAAAAAATATATACAGGGTGTAACTAGAACTGGCGGAAAAGTTCTTAATGACAGATTTTTGAGGTCATTTGGAGACGATTTTTCCTCAACGAAAATGTCGAGGCACCAATAATTTTCGAATTATAAGTGATTGAAAATGAAGAGCTTATTGCAAACTAAGCTTTATGGAATTAAAATATTAACAAAACTACATTCTTCAGTTAATTTCAGGTCGAGTTTAATTTAGTAGAATTTTAATTTGAGGCTTAGTTACAAAGATATACCTATGATGGCAAAAATTGGGAACTTGCAAAAAATGATGACCTCCCTCGACATTTTCGTTGAGGAAAAATCGTCTTCAAATAACCTCAAGAATCTGTCATTAAAAACTTTTCCACCAGTTCTGGTACACCCTGTATATACAATAATATTAATTAATTATTATGTATGTATCTGTAATTATAATAATATTTAAATATCCATATTTGCGTGCCGTTTGTTTTCATAAACGGTAGTAATAATTAAATCTTTATTTTCATTTTATTGAACTTTAATATTCTTATTTGTACTTAAAAAAAAACCTAGAAACAACTTATTTAAATCTAATAAATTAACCTTAAGTAACATTTGTAGGAATGGCATTATAAAATATACATTTATTAACCTATTGCGGTCCTTAATTCTCATGCGACGCACTTCGAGCAAGTCCAATTTTTTTGGATGTTATGGTACAAAATATAGTAAGTCAATGCAAAAAATAATATAACAGTACTTTCAATAAACATATTTGATATTTAAATTTTATAAAGCACATATTTTTTTTGTGCA
The DNA here is from genome assembly GCA_963971435.1 of Lasius platythorax. Taxonomy (NCBI): domain Eukaryota; kingdom Metazoa; phylum Arthropoda; class Insecta; order Hymenoptera; family Formicidae; genus Lasius; species Lasius platythorax. Next base: position 17,219,115 of record OZ020543.1, on the reverse strand, counting down.
ATATCAAGTAATTAAATAAATCTCAATTCGAGATTTTTAATTCCACAAACTCCGCTAATCCCTTTTAAAGAAGTGTAGGCAAGATTAATATCGAAAAATTAGAGCTTAAGAAAAATTTGTTTCTTGTACACCGCTAATCAATTTCAACAAAAAATTAATTTTTCTTTATACTGACATACATATCATTCGCGTCTGGCTTTTTCTAGCTTATTAAATTTTTATTTCACGTTGAGAGCTTTACTAAATTCTTAGTTGATATTTTACTTTATTAGTGTATTACTAAAATTGTAATAAAATAATTACTAATAAAAAATAATAATAAAATAAGTGCTAAAAGAATTTCATTAATGAAAATAATAACATTTTATTCACAAAATAAGTTAATAAAATACAATGCAAAAACAACAATATCTTTTCTTTAGTAACTACGACTTCGAACAATCTCAATGAGAAGAAGCGAATTTGTTGAGAGACGCATACTACAAATCAATAAAACAAAGAAAAACTGTGCGATAAAAATCCAATGTAGACAATTGCCACAATTATAATAATTATTTATTTTTGTGACCAATGGGTGTTTCAGTAACGAAATAATGCCATCTATACTTGACTAATATAATCACACACACATTCATTATAATAACAATATATTCAACGATATGCCTTGTATGCACACTTGAATCACAATACTGATGTATGTGCCAGATGTATGTGCCTAAAAAGCACACTTAGACCGCAAAAGGTTAAATATGTACAAATATGTGTAAAATAGTGATTAATAGTTATTTAGAGACATCAAAAAATTGGTCAATGGAAAATGACAAACACAATAATATACATACAAAAAGTATTAATTTTTGCGGGAATATGATTATATAAATTAAAGATTTAGTATTATACATAAAATTGATTGACTATACAATGTACAATGCTAATTGTGCTGTATAAATGAATATGTGACTTACTTGTTCGGTTATTAAATCTCCGCCAAAGCAGTAGATAAACGTTTGCATAAGTAAAAATATGACAGCAACTACCATGTAAGTTATTTGTGAGAAATTTGAAATACTTACATTTCCGTCGCTAATTATCTAAATAATATATCTCGTTTATTAATAAAAATAGATCGATATAAATAAAGCAGATTATCACGCCGTATGTACGCCAACAAAATATATGTCTCACTAGTACTTACAGTTAGCAATATATATCCGCAAAGACAAAATATGATACCAAACTGGAGTACCAACACAAACAATATTAATGTAAATGTATTTTCGGTGTTATTGGCATATCTACATAAACATATTTATATATAAAAAAATATTATATAGAAATTCTAAAATTGTACACAGTAATAATTATATATAAAATATTTTTTATTTCAATACTGCATTTATCAATTTTATATTCAGATATTTCCTGATAATAATGCAGAAATAGTCCTCGAACCTTATAGTTTATTAAAAATAAAAACAAGAATTTTGATGAACGAGGAACTTCAAAAGTGCAATTTTTTCAAAAGAATATCCGATTCCAAATTGAATATAAAAAGAAGGAGTAAATAAAATCTGTGACACATAATCACATATACATTAAAAGTATCAATATATATATTGATAATAAGTTTATAACATTAGAGAGATAATGTCTAAGATAGATTTAATGTTTAAAAATTAAGAAACTATTTCTCAAATATTCTGCTCAAATTTTATTTTATTCTTATAATCAACACCCACCTAATAAGACGTAAATGAGTTACTATGCTGCTACTCAAAGCTGTGTTAAAATCTTTGCACGATATCAAATTTATCACTCGATGTTTGAAGTTCTCCAACTGGCCGCAGATATGAAGAATCAGGAATCCCATGAATGCATTTATCGCTAGGTGAATTAATATTGCTAGAAAGGATGCTATGGCTTGAGATAGAAATGTCAATTCAAATTGAAGACTTTTATCAGTGTCGTAAAAATAATAAGTTTGCAGCGGTAATGGCTTGTTCCGATCCGTGAGATTCGTTAAATGTCTGATTGGTAGGTCGAAACACGGAAAAACGAAGTGTAAAATGAATGCCATCATTAATAAAACAAATCCACAAATTATTATTAGTCGAGCGGTTCGAGCGCTCTTTATCATTACATCTCTCTCAGCGCTAAACTTTAGCGTTAACCAATCTTCCGCTATCATGTTTACGATAGATGAGAGGACTTGAAAATAAAAAACGAGATATCGGTAACGTGAGAAAGATATCGAACTACATTAGAAGCTACATCTTAACGTACATATCGAAAAGAAAATCATCATATCATAATTTATTCCAACAATACAATACATTGTGATAATTAATTATCTATAATTTTTTTTTATATCATAGTCTGATATATGACTATAGTAATAAAATAAGCGCTATAAAAAAAATTTACAAAAATTTAAAATGTGAACACTTTACATCAAATAGTTCTAAACATACCTGTTTGTTTCCATCGCATAATAACAAGTTCTAATAAAATCGCCAGCATGAGTAATGTAATTCGTAAATTGTCTATCATTAGGGCCATGTCGCCCCAAACTCGCGTAAGCGCATGTACAAGAGGAATACCTAAGACAAATGCTATCATAATGAAAGCGAAACCCGCACGAATGTCAGAACCCAGTCTTCTTTTTGCGACTTCATCAGTTTCAGGCCATAAGCCGGTCAATTCTAAGCTCAGACGGTTCAGTCGAATTGCCCATACGAAATCTTTAAGCAAAAGTTTTATTTAAGAAACGAGTTAGTAATTACAAATTTGTATATAGATAGTAAAATTTTTTCAAAAAATGAAGGAAATGCAATGTATGTATGTGTATATATAACATATAAATTTGTTATGCAATACTAACTTAAAAGCATATTTGAAATTGAACGTACACTATAGGCGGAAAATATGACATAGGTTTGGTACCTCTGTAATTTGAAGACTCGGATATGACCATGTCGAAAGCTAACACGTATATGTTGAAGAGGTTTTGTTTTGACCGTCGTATTCTTCCCATTTTATAATGATATAAGTATCACGCATGCTCGTGAAACGAGTGCAATAACCTTGCTGCTTCGTCGAAGGGTGCATTAAATATTAAAGATGCTACTTCTAGTCGTTCACGGTTGCCTGTTTTGTAACAAAACTTTATGGGCATAATAATAGGTACATATGTCTGTTTTTGTGGAGGCGGGAACTGTATTGCTTCGCTATATAATTTCGAACTTGTATTAAAAGTTTTATCATAGTTTGTAACGTTCCATGTACGTACGTTTAATTTCTAGATATAGTGGCATGTAATTGCATGTTATGTAGTAAAAAAAATTTTCTATATAGCAAAAAACTGCAGTAAAAAAGAATGAAAAGAATAGAATATAAAAGGTATAGAATGTCGCATTAAATATTTTTCGAATGTTTGGTGCAAGAGCACCTTTATTGATGTAACATTAAGTGCAGTAGACGTAGAATATTTTAAACTAAAAGTTTCTTCTTTTGCTGTAAGGAAAAATCGCCATTACCAAATCTATTGTCTTAAACCGACTATTCTTATAACACAATGATGATTGTAGTCTTGAATCAAGAATAACACAATTTATATAGCAGATACTGAGAAAATAGCAAACGAGGTAAATAATGTGAAATTTTATTTCCTGTAGAACACAAATAATTATTGATTTTTAATAGTAATTTTAACAGGTAGAAAATATATTTATTTCTCATGCTCTTATCTACTTGAATTAACGTAATATTAATATATATCAGCTTGATTTATTTAATCTTTTATAGTCAATAAAAACAATATATAACAAACTAATGTTTTCAATAGCTAAAAATAAATATATATTTGTTGAAAGATTTTCTTATGTAAATATAAAATAAAATATTTATAAATTTTTTAAAAATGATTTTGACCATTGTCCAATATTATATTTGTAATCACAGTTTCAATATCTAAATTTCATAAGATTTTATAATTATAAAATACTTTTTTGATCAACAGACTTAGTATAATATTAAGATTGACAATACATCTTAAAAAAAGGTTTTTTACTTTAATATCTGTCAAAAAGTCAGAGGAAACTATATCAGCGCATCCACTTTCTCCATTTAAATGATAAATGTAATTAATTAATAATTATATTTTATTATATATATACAGAATATATATATAAAAATGTGTGCGTGTGTGTGTGTGTGTATCGGCTTGAGAGCCAATGTATAATGTGATTGCGAGCCTTCTCTTTCTTTCTGTCGAAATTCGTCTGCGCTATTATTAAGGCATGATTATCCGCAACTCAATTTTTGCGAAATCACGGTTAGTGAGCGAACACGTGTCGGAAGCAATCTGCGATTTTTTTTTCAGTCGCCGAGCGATTGGTACGTTGAAGTGGCTTCCGTAGCCGCAAAGGTATTTTCATCTAAGAAAATCAAAAATTTTTTCGAAAATGACATCCACGAGGCATGCATCACAGCGAAGCGCCTATCACATTTCGGCGTGACTGATTTCACACTTTCTCACTTGTGCGCGGTAAAGCAGTGTAAAGTATAAAGAAAAATGTTTAAAAAATAAGATCCGTTTTCTTCGGATCGAGAAAAAGGCAACACACGAATTTCAAGTTCTTATCGAATCATTTCTGTCGTAAACACTATTTCATGTCACACGATAATATATTTTACAATAAATATCATACATCAGGTGTAAACAATATAAAATTTTACTTCTGCAATAATATTAATTTCTCATTTTCTTTAACAACTGAATAATAATATATTTTTATATAATTTTTAATTCCGCATTGCCAGTAGAAAAGATATGTAGCCAGCCGATGTTTTTAATAGCTGAAAATAAGATATATCTTCATTTAAGGACAAAGATTTTACGTAAGAGAAAATAATTTTTGACGAAAATTCATGAAAATATAAACTATATGTTTCTTCGTTTATATTTATGGCAATAATTTTTTATATTTACATAAACAATGATAAAATACTCTTTCTTGATAAAAGTTTAATATTTAGATAAAAATTATAATATTTAAAAAATATGCTAATTAAATATTCGTTAAAAAACTTAGTAGAAGAAAGTGCATTTCTGTATCTCTTTCTCTTTCTCTCTTTCCCACAGATTGGAAGGATAAGTATAATCAATTATTAAATTTTATTAGATCCGAAAAGGTATAGCTAAATTATAAGCATATTATTTATGATCTTACGCTGCAAAAAGTTGTCATCGTTAGCGGAAAAACTTTTCCCGCAGTAATGCGAAAGGGTTTCTTGGTTACTAACATTAGTAGAATAAGATTTCTCGCCTTGCGCCGCTCCAGTGTGTACCACTCAAGTTCGCAAATATTACGATGTACCGCGTCGCACTTAATAAAAATAATATATATATATATATATATATATATATATATATATATTTTTATATGTATTTTTTATAGGGTTATTCAAAATAATTTATTTGATTTCGAATGACTATATTTTTAAAGTTTACAAATACATAGTGATTAGTGATACATCAATTAAAAGAGAAACTGTCCAAGTTTTGTCTCTCACTCCTCCCCTATAAATGCTCGATATAACTTGCCTTAATTACACAAGCAACGTCGAGACAATAGTCAAATTCCTCTCATACTCGTTCTAACATATTCGTTGTCACTGACTCCACAGTTGTAACAATGCGATTTTTGAGCTCATCCAGGGTTGTGAGCAACGATGGCACGTATGCAGCACTCTTAATGTACTCCCAAAAGAAAAAATCGCACGGCGATGACATCCGGTGACCTAGCGGGTCAGCTGTAGAGCACCAAATCATGGGGTATCACTTTCTCTTTTAGGGGTACGTTAAAAATACTGTGCCATTGTTGCACACAACCTTGGATAAGCTCAAAATTGCATTGTTATAGCTGTGGAATCAGTGACAACGGATATGCTAGAGTATAGGAGGAATTTGACTATCGCTTCGACGTTGTTCGTGTAATTAAAGGAAATCACATCGAGCACTTAAAAGTGAGAGACTAAAACTTGGATAGTTTTTCTTTTGGTTGATGTATCACTAATCACTATTTGTAAACTTCAGAAATATAGTCAATTAAAATCGGACGAATCATTTTGAAAATAACCCTGTATATACATATATATATATAATAAAAATTCATAAATATATATATATTTTTATTAAGTGCGACGCGATAAATCGTACTAACGTTTATGAAAGCGAGCCACACTAAATATGGATATTTCAATATTATTATAATTACATACACAAATAGATACATACATATAATTAATTAATATCATTATATATACATATCTGTAAATATAATATTATTTAAATATCCATATTTAGTGTGTATTACTTTCATAAACGTTAATGAAAATTACATACTTATTTTAATTTACTCGAATTTTAATATTCTTATTTTATTTAAAAAAAAAATCTAAAATCAAAAAAATTTATTTAATTTTATTAAATTAACCTTAATTAACATTTATAACAATGACTCTATAAAATATACTATGTTTATTAAATGTATATAATAATGTGTAAAATAGTAGATAAGGATTAATAGTTACTTAGCGACATCAATATTGGTCAATGGAAAATGGCAAACACAATTATATATATATATTATATATATACATTATATATATACATACAGAATACGTACAAAAAGTATTTATTTTTGCGGAAATATGGATTAGAGACTTATTATAATACATAAAAATGATTAGTTGTACAATGTACTAATTATGCTGTATAAATAAATATACAACTTACTTGTTCGGTTATCAAATCTCCGCCAAAACAGTAGAAAAACGATTGTATAAGGAGAAAGACGATACACATTACCATGTAACTTATTTGTGAGAAATTTGCAATGTTTATATTTCCGTCAGTAATCACCTAAATAATATGTTCTGTTAATTAATAAAACTAAATTGATATAAATTAAATAGACAATCACGTTACAAGTACGCCAACAAAATGTATGTCTTATTAGAACTTACAGTAAGCAATAGAAATCCGTATAGACAAAATACGATACCAAAATGGAGTACCAATACAAACAATATTAATGTAAATATAGTTTCGGTATTATCGGCGTATCTACATAAACATATTTATATAAAATGATTTTATATTGAAATTTTCACATTGTACATAATAATATTTACATATAAAGTATTTGTTTATTCAATACTGCATTATTTATCAAATTTGTATTTCAGCATTTCTTATTAATATTGCAGACATAAATAATCTCCGAAGAAATAATCCTGTAGTTTATATAAAAAAAAAAAAAATTTCGACAAACGGGAAGCCTCAAAAATGAAATTTTTTGCAAAAGAAGAATCGATTCCAAACTGAATATAAAAAGAAAAAGAAAATGAAATCTGTGACACATAGTCACAAATTCATTAAAAAAATCACTATACAAGTTGATAACAAGTTTATAACATCAGTGAGATAATGTCTAATTGTATAAAATAAATGTAATATTTAAAAATTAAAAAAAATCCTTTTCCAGGACTTAAATTTCTCAGATTCTCCTGAAATTTCAATGTATTGTTACAATCATCACCTACCTGATAAGACGTAAATGAGTCACTGTGCTGCTACTCAAACCTCTGTTGAAATCTTTGCACGAGACCAAATTGACTATTCGACGTTTGAAATTCTTCAACTGGCCGCAGATATGAAGAATCAGGAATGCCAAGAATGTATTTACCGCAATGTGAATTATTATTGTTAGACAGACCGTTATGGCTTGAGCGAGAAACGTCAATTCAAATTGGAAACTCTTATCAGTGTCGTAAAAATAATAAGTTTGCAGCGGTAATGGTTTGTTCCGATCCGTGAGATTCGTTAAATGTCTGACTGGTATATCAAAATAAGGTAAAACAATGAGCAAAATAAATACCGACATTAATGTAACGAATCCACAAATTATAATTAGTCGAGCAATCCGAGCGTGCTTTATCATTACATCTCTCTCAGCGCTTAACTTTAGCGCTATCCAATCCACCCCTATCATGTTTACGATGGATGAGAGAACTTGGAAATATAAAAAACGTGATATCGGTAACGTGAAAAAGATATCAAAATACACATTAGCAGCTACTTGTAAACATATATATCCAAAAAAAAATTATCGTACACATATTATAATTTATTTCAACAATACAATACATTGTTATAATAAATCATGTACGATACTTTTATTTTCATAATCCGATGTGTGGCTATAATAATAAGTCAAACGCTATAAAAAGAATTTTACGAAGCAATGAAATGTGAATGCTTTGCATCAAATAGTTCTAGACATACCTGTCTGTTTCCATCGCATGATAACAAGTTCTAATAAAATCGTCAGCATGGGTAATGTAATACGTAAATTGTCTATCATTAGCGCCATGTCGCCCCAAACTCGCGTAAGCGCATGTACAAGAGGAATACCAGAGACAAATGCTATCATAATGAAAGCGAAACCCACACGAATGTCAGAACCCAGTCTTCTTTTAGCGATTCCATCAGTTTTAGGCCATAAGCCGATCAATTCTAAGCTCAGACGGTTTAGTTCAATTGCCCACACAAAATCTAGATAAATCTTTTTTTATGAAATAAGAAACATGAACAAACTAATTATATACAAATGCATATGTAGAGTGTAAAATTTTAATAAAAAGTAATAGAAATGCAATGACATGTAAATGGAACACTATATTAAATTAAAAAATTTTATTAGAGACATAGAATATACTATATGTGAAAAATGTATAACATCGGCTTAGTACCTCTGTAACCTGAAGATTCCGACACGTCCATATCGAAGACTAACACAGATGTGTCGAGAAATATCGTTCCGTCTTTCCCATCCTATGATGAAATAAGTATCACGCATGCTCGTGAAACGAGTGCAATAACCTGGTCTGCTTCATCGAAGGATGCATTAAATATTAAAGATGCTACATTCAGTTGCTTACAGTTGCCTGTTTCATAACAAGACTTTACAGGCACAAACATAAATCGTAAAAAGCGTGAATGCCAAGATGAGAAAATATGAGAAATATCATGTATCACATTATTAAACTTTTTAAAAGTTTCTTTTCATACTTCGCTATGCACGCGTACGGAACAAGAAACATTAGCATGTAGATGCATTTTTAATGGATTTTTATATCGCGAACACAGAGAAACTGTAGTTAAGAAGAAAAAGAAAAGAAAAAGAGATCGCATTGCACGTTGTTCCGCGTATTTTTTTGAGTATTCGTTCTAAAGACATATCCGTTGATATGACACATGTGTATCAATATCGAATTAAGTAGACTATGTATCTTATAGTTGCTTTAGCATCAATGAAGTTCACATATGTATGTATAAATTTTGAAATTTCTTCGCGTAAGTCATCGTTGAGAGCCTCTCATTCTCTTCTTCTCGCCGTGCCGTTTGCATGATAATATCGACTTAAAAGATTATAAAATCGCAATTTTATAACAGCAATTTGAAAAATGTTTGAACACATCATCATAGAGTACAAAATAATACGACCTGTCTGGTTTCTGCATCTCTTGTGTCTCTGCTGCGAAACCTGACGCTTGTAACATTCCAATTGCAGAATCCACGCAACCCGATTCTTCTCACAATATTTAAATTCGATAAAATATATAACAAAAGTCTGTCATTATTTTTTTAAATAAAGCCACATACACAAAAAAAGCATAAACAGTACAGAAAAAGACATAAACAATAGATCCGCTTTCTTCGGATCGAAAAGAATGCAACACAGGAATCTCAAGTTCTTATTGGAGCATTTCTGTCTTGGACACCATCTGTCATACGATAATATATTTTACAATAAATATAATACAGTGAGATGTATAATTTCTACAATAATATTAATTAAAATCTCATTTTCTTTAACAACTCAATAATAATGTATTATTATATGATATTTAATTCCGTATTGCTAGTAGAAAAGATATATAGCCAGCCGATGTTTTCAATAGCTGAAAATAATATATAACTTTATTTAAGAACAAAGATTTTACGAAAAAGAAAATAATTTTTGACGAAAATTTATGAAAATATAAACTATATGTTTCTTCGTTAATATTTGTTGCAATAATTTTTTATATTTACATAAATAGAGATAAAATACTCTTTCTTGATAAAAGTTTAATATTTAGCTAAAAATTGTAATATTTAAAAAATATCCTAATTAAATATTTGTTAAAAAACTTAGTAGAAGAAAGTGCATTGCTGTATCTCTTTCTCTTTTTCCTACAGATTGAAAGGATAAGTATAATTAATTATTAAATTTTATTAGATCCGAAAAGCTGAATTATAAGCAGATTATTTATGATCTTACGCTACAAAAAGTGGTCATCGTTAGCGGAAGAACTTTCCCCGCAGTAATGCGAAAGGGTTCCTTGGCTACTAACATTAGTAGAATAAGATTTCTCGCCTTGCGCGGCTCCAGTGTGTACCACTCAAGTTCGCAAATATTACGATGTACCGCGTCGCATTTAATAAAAATTTAATATATATATATATATATATTTATTTATATGTATTTTTTACAGAGTTATTCAAAATAATTAATCCGATTCCGAATAACTATATTTTTGAAGTTTACAAATACAAAGAAAAAGTCGCACGGCGTAACGTCCGGTGACCTAGCGGGTCAGCTGTAGACCTCCAAATCATGGGGTATCACTTTCTCTTTAAGGGGTACGTTAAGGATACTGTGCCACCGTTGCACACAACCCTGGATAAGCTCAAAATTGCATTGTTACAGCTGTAGAATCAGTGACAACAGATATGCTAGAGTTTATGAGGAATTTGACTATCGCTTCGACGTTGTTCGTGTAATTAAAAGAAATTACATCCAGCACTTAAAAAATGAGAGTTGGAAAACTTGGACAGTTTTTCTTTTGGTTGATATATCACTAATCACTATTTGTAAACTTTAGAAATATAGTCCATTAAAATCGGGTGAATCATTTTGAATAACCCTGTATATACATATATATAAAATAAAAATACATACATATATATATATATATATATATACTTTTTTTTTATTAAGTGCGACGCGATATATCGCTACTAACGTTTACGAAAGTGAGAAAAACTAAATATGAATATTTCAATATTATTATTATTACATACACAAATAGATACATACATATAATTAATTAATATCATTGTATATATCTGTAAATATAATAAAATTTAAATATCTACATTTAGTGTATATTACTTTCATAAACGTTAATGAAAATTACATACTTATTTTAATTTTCTCAAATTATAACATTCTTATTTTTATTTAAAAAAATCTAGAATAAAAAAATTTATTTAATTTTATTAAAATAATCTTAATTAACAATTATAACAATGATTCTATAAAATATAAAATGTTTATCAAATATATACAGGATGTTTTAGAACTCCCGCATATGGGAGTTAATGAGAGATTTCTGAGGTTATTTGGAGACGATTTTTCCTCAACGAAAATGTCGAAGGAGGTCATCATTTTTTGCAAGCTCCTAATTTTTGCCATCATATATCTTTGTAACTAAGCCTTAAATTAAAATTCTATTAAATTAAACTCGACTTGAAATTAACTAAAGAATGTAGTTTTTTAAATATTTTAATTCCATAAAGCTTAGTTTGCAAAAAGCCCTTCATTTTCAATCACTTATAACTCGAAAATTATTGGTGCCCGGACATTTTCGTTAAGGAAAAATCATCTCCAAATAATTTCAGGAATCTCCCATTAACTCCCATATGGGGAAGTTCTGAAAGACCCTGTATAATAATGTGTAAAATAGTAAGAATTAATAGTTACATAGCAACATCAATATTGGTCAATGGAAAATGGCAAACACGATTATATATAAATACAAAATACTTACAAAAAATATTTATTTTTGCGGAAATATGGATTACAGACTTATTATAATGCATAAAAATGATTAGCTGTAAAGTGTAATTATGCTGTAAATATGAATATGTGACTTACTTGTTCGGTTATTAAATCTCCTCCAAAACAATAGAAAAACATTTGCATAAGCAGACAGATAACAATAATTACCATGTAACTTATTTGTGAGAAATTTGCAATGTTTATATTTCCGTCAGTAATCACCTAAATAATATATCTTGTTAATTAATAAATCGATATAATTTAAATAAACAATCACGCCATAAGTACGCCAACAAAATGTATGTCTTATTAGAACTTACAGTAAGCAATATAAATCCGCATAGACAAAATAAGATACCAAACTGGAGTACAAATACAAACAATATTAATGTAAATGTATTTTCGGTATTATTGGCATATCTACATAAACATATTTATATATAAAAGATATTATATAGAAATTCTCAAATTGTACAAAGTAATAATTACATATAATTACATATAAAATATTTTTCATTTCAATACTGCATTATATATCAATTTTATATTTAGATATTTCCTGATAATAATGCAGGCATAATCCTCGAATCTTATAGTTTATTAAAAATAAAAACAAGAATTTTTAGATAAACGAGGAGATTAAAAAGTGCAATTTTTTCAAAAGAAGATCCGATTCCAAATTGAATATAAAAAGAAGGAGTAAATAAAATCTGTGACACATAATCACATATTACATTAAAAGTATCAATATATGTACATTAAAAGTATCAATATATAAGTTGATAACAAGTTTATAACATTAGAGAGATAATGTCTAACATATATATAATGTTTAAAAATTAAAAAAACTATTTCTCAAATATTCTGCTCAAATTTTATTGTATTCTTTTAATCAACACCCACCTGATAAGACGTAAATGAGTTATTATGCTGCTACTCAGAGCTGTGTTGAAATCTTTGCACGATATCAAATTGATCACTCGATGTTTGAAGTTCTCCAACTGGCCGCAGATATGAAGAATCAGGAATCCCAAGAATGCATTTACCGCCATATAAATTATTATAGATAGAAAGAATGTTATGGCTTGAGATAAAAATGTCAATTCAAATAGAAGACTCTTATCAGTGTCGTAAAAATAATAAGTTTGCAGCGGTAATGGCTTGTTCCGATCCGTGAGATTCGTTAAATGTCTGATTGGTAGGTCGAAATACGGAAAAACGATGATTAAAATGAATCCCAACATTAATAAAACGAATCCACAAATTATAATTAGTCGAGCGGTTTGAACGCTCTTTATCATTACATCTCTCTCAGCGCTTAACTTTAGCGCTAACCAATCCTCCGCTATCATGTTTACGATAGATGAGAGAACTTAAAAATAAATAAAAAAGTGATATCGGTGATAACGTAAGAAAGATATCGAATTACATTAGCAGCTACATGTTAACATATACATCCAAAATAGAATTATCGTACACATATCATAATATATTCCAACAATACAATACATTGTTATAATAAATCGTGTACGATATTTTTGTTTTCATAATCCGATGTGTGGCTATAATAATAAGTCAAACGCTATAAAAAGGATTTTACGAAGCAATGAAATGTGAATGCTTTGCATCAAATAGTTCTAGACATACCTGTCTGTTTCCATCGCATGATAACAAGTTCTAATAAAATCGTTAGAATGGGTAATGTAATACGTAAATTGTCTATCATTAGCGCCATGTTGCCCCAAACTCGTGTAAGCGCATGTACAAGAGGAATACCGGAGACAAATGCTATCGTAATGAAAGCGAAACCCACACGAATGTCAGGACCGAGTCTTCTTTTAATGATTCCATCAGTTTTAGGCCATAAACCGATCAATTCTAAGCTCAGACGGTTTAGTTGAGTTGCCCATATGAAATCTTTAAACAAGACTTATATTTAAGAAACTTGAGTAGTAATTACAAATTTTTATATAGATCGTAAAATTTTTTCAATATGTAATGGAAATACATTATATGTATGTGTATATGTAACATAAAAATTTATAATACAATACTAACTTTAAAGCATATTGGAAATTTAAATACTTTGAATATGGAAAATGTATGACATAGACTTAGTACCTCTGTAACCTGAAGATTCTGATATGTCCATGTTGAAGGCTAACGCAGATATGTTGAAGAGGTGTTGACCGTCGTATTCTTCCCATTCTATAATGGAAAATAAATATCACGCATGCTCGTGAAACAAGTGCAATAACCTGGCTGCTTCGTCCAAGGATGCATTAAATATTAAAGATGCTACTTTCAGTTGCTTAAAGTTGCCAGTTTCGTAACAAAACTTTATGGGTATAGAATAGGTATAGAATAGGCACGAATTTTTTTTTTTTGAGGAGACGGGAAGTAT